>JAKSZP010005394.1:0-175376 GCA_022478985.1 Massospora cicadina | reverse complement strand
ATCCAGGAGGGTTTCTAAGTCCAACTTGGGGATCAACTGCAAGGGAAGAGTTTGCCAAGAGTTGTCTGAATTGATGGCAAGCCTGGTTTTGGAGGGATTGGTTACCGTTTCCAGTAATTTGACAGAAGGACAAGCCACTTGCGCCAGACTAGGCGTATGAGTCCTGGAGGGACCATAGAAGAGGTTCTGTCAAGCATCCCAACTCATCTGCTGGAAGAGGCAAAGGTTCAGATCTAACAAACTGTTAAGAAGTTGCCGGTAGCAGGATTCTGAGCTAGACATATGAGCAGGACTAGAGGGGGGATGTCAGACTTATATAGAAGTTGACATTATGCACTCTATAATCCATTAGGCTCCAATTTTGGGGAAATTAATCTCTATATTAATGAGATAAGCTTTCCAAGGGAAAAATTAAGAATGACTTACAGCCATGAGGTTATGAGCGAAATAATGAGGTCAAATAGAAGTAAGTATTTTTAATCAAGCCACAAAACAAACATCGATGGCAAGAGTCTACTGTCTAAGATGAGGAGAGAATCAGGAACTCAAGGATGCCAGACCAAGAATCCTGAATATGACAGCAGTTCATATACCCTGACAGGGGGAAAACCAGATCCCAGGAATAATATTGTCATGAGTAAATCAATCAGCCTGGCACAACAAGAGGTTGTGGGGACCGCGCTCTGAGTAGGTGGTAGTGAGGAGGAAGAGGAGGAATGCCGTATGTTGAAGGTCATCCCAAGCAGCATTGAGTATTGACTAGTGTACTCCACTTGAACCAACGAAGTATTTGACCAGGTGTCCAAAGCAGTGTTCCCATGCCCCATTCTTTTTCTCACTGGAAATCTAGGCAAGAGGGGGGATGTGTTGGGATTTTTTCCCATATTCCCAGCCTGCTAGATTACCTGGTGTCGCTAGGGGAAAATTCCCTAAAGCGAAGTGAATCAGAAATTGGTTGGCCCAAATTTTGGAGGAACTATTATGTTCAGGGGATTTTGGGATATTTGCCTGGTCGTATCCATCAGGGATTGATCTGGATGAATACCTAATATCTCTTGGGTGAAGTGGCTGACGAAATAGGGGCATCTGATAGTGATTAACTATCAGGTGTACCAATTGGGATCGGTCAGGTTTCATCACCAACTGATTGGGAATGAGTAGTGAGTTGTGAGGCGAGCGATGACGCCTGCAACTAGCAAATTGATTAGTTGGTGAAGTGACCTGCCATAATGGGTAATAAGTCCCATTACCTAAGCAGGTTACTAGCCAATTATGGTTGGTTTGCTTGGATTGAGAGGAAAACGTTAGGGACACATTTTCTGACTCTTTCTGTTTGAGGTCTCGAGGATGTCCAATGATGGAATCCTAGCCAGGATGGGGAAGACCATAGCTGCTGAGACGAGGAAGGGTGATTCAATGGCAACGGCTGCCATTTCAACGAAGAGGTGTCAATCGAGGGTTAAATGGCCAAATCCCCTATAAATTCCCTAGGATTCACTATAATAAAAAACACACACATTAAAACGCATATTAACAGACATTAGAACATTATTAGTTTTATTGTAGATTTGGTTATAGTTAGACTATCAGCATCCAGTGTGAAGTTCCATCTTAAGGATATTATTGCAGAAGGAAATAATTGGAAGACTCTCAGAGAGAAGAGTAGAGATCTGAGTGGGGATCTAGAGACAAAGGGAACCACAATTAAGGATAGCTGCCGACTGTGTGTTGGGCTGAAAGAGACTGTCATCAGGGGATCTTGACAAAGATGAAGTGGACAGTAATATAGGGAATGAATCTCTATGAGTATGACTTATCAAGTATTTAATTGGTTCTACTGGCCAAAGCGTTGGGCCTGATAATAGTTCTAACTCAACTATGGATAATAGTCTCCATACTATTACCAAATAATATATTCTTTACAACGCGAGGTGCACAAGGAAATTGAACCTGTGCAGTAAAAAGGTTACTGGGTTGACGACTGATAATCAACCCCTTAGTAAATTTTTACACCATGTCTGCCATCTTTGCTGTTTACATAGTAAATCTGGCCTAGCCATGCACAATACATCTGTTAAGTAAAGCTTTAAAGAACTCTTAGACAATAAAGAAGCCTGCTCAATGTGGTTAGTATACAAACCAGAGACATTCCAAAAGACCTCCATGAAACCCCAAGTATACCCTGGAAGAAGCAATTCCTAATAAGGAGGAGAAGCCAAGATGTAACTACTTCAAAAAGGACAACCATACTGAGGATATATGTTTAAGAAGAAATATGCTCTTTCTGAGTAGTGAAAAGGAAGGTCAGTTTAGGGTCAGGTAACTCTAAAGCTGACTGACCCAAATACTGAAAGCAAAACAATGCTGATTGCACTCAAGCATGCATTGAGAATGAACCCAGTGATGACTTTAAAGGGGTTTACAAGGACAAAAGTTATTATGTTTTAGGTTTACCTGCTGAAATCGCCATTCTGGACAGTTTATATGCTGGAAATATTGATGTTGCACAGCTTTCTAAGGCACTTACCTCATCCAAGTTATCAAGTGTCCCAGAATAGTTAATACAGCCAGCAATGCTGATTGATACCTTGTTCTGTTAATCTAACCATCTCCATCATTCACATTCTGCTGTAGGCCAAGAAGAAATATCCCAGGACTGTCCAAAAACTCATTTTAACGTTTTGCCTTAAAAAAGTTGATATATGATGAGAGTGTCTATAACTCTCATGTTCCCAGCGTGGTAGTGCATGGTGCACAGGGTCAACGCCAGGGAACTAGTCATTAGTAATAAAGTTACTAGAGCCCAGCAGATGGTGCTTGAGCTGTAATAGCCTAGGTCAAGGATGGTTATTAATAGAGGTAAGAACCAAAATTGAAATGAACAACAAGGTGGGAGTAAAATTCAAAGTGGGGTTCATACCAAAGAGGCGCTCTAAGTAGAAGTGTTAAGGAGGCACAGGTTGGAGGGTATACTAGGCGGACAAATGGTGCATGAGAGGAGAGATTTACTTTTGTTAAATTAAATTTCCAACGATGCATGAGACCTCCTTGAGGAGGTTTATGAACTAGTTTTTCCAAAATATCTTAAAAAAATTATACTAGAAATGTTTTCATTATAAAAAAAGTTGACCAACGAGATAGATTGGTCTCCAAAAAACAATTTTAAGGGAATTAAGGGGAAAAATCAATTGATGGAAGTGGTGCTAAGCTGAGGTGCACCAATAAGCGCACCTTCCATTAGGCAGTAGACTATACTTAGTAATTGATCAAACTTTGGTTATTGATTGTAGAAGAGGCTGACCCAAGGTGAAAATTTCGAAAAGTGAGCATGTTTCAAAACCCTGTTGACTGAGAAACTGAAGCAAACTGTTATTTTTTATTGAAAAGCTGGCTTGTTTTAATGCACCTGCTGTTATACAGGGCCAAACTTCTTTTGCATTCTTAGGACCAACCTGGGCATACCTCACCTTCACCCAACGTTGATCCAAGGTATGCTTGAGGTCAGGGAGACTTGCAAACATCACCTTCTTGGCCTCCTGGCATGCAGCTTTGTCCTTGGTATTTGTCCCATAATTATGTTATCTTCAAGCCATGACATGTTAGCCCTCCTGCTGAAGTTTGTAGATAACATTATCAAAGTGGAAGTGGCAATATAGAAGTTCTTAATTATGTATAAATTAGATATGGGATCACCTATCAATGTTGTCTCTTCTTGACTCATCAATAAGATCAAGATCTCTCAACCTTAAATACACTCAAGGATATAGCATCGCCAGTCCAAACAACACTAAGGCAATAAGTGCATATTCTCTGCCAATCCAAGTTGGCAAATTTAGTTTTCTCAGCTCCTGCAGTTGCTATGGACAATAGACAGTATTATATACTTATCAGGATACAGTTTATAATCAAATACTAAGGAGTTATCAACATGAAAGGAGGATATTTACTACTCCTTAACTATGGAGTTCTCTTGTACTGGATAATAAAGACTCCAGAAAGAAGAATTATTCTTGTATGGACAAGTAACCTGTTTCCACTTAACTTTGCAATATGCTAACTCTGTAAGAAATAAAAAAATCTAACCAACTCAGTAGATGAAGCAGAAGGCATACCATTATATGCTACTTATGAGGAAAAAATAAACCAGGAGAACAAAGAGTGATTTCTACTCACATAACTCTGAGTATACCCCTGAACTGCTTGCTACATATTACTAGAGTCAATGGAGAAATTAGGCTTAATCAAGAGTTTCTCCAGGATTTTTCAATCCAGTCTAACAGCGGCCTATTGAGTTACTACTTGGGAATCTAACCAATTAATATATATTAATCAAGAAACGCAAGAAAAGGGGGAGGATACCCCAGTGGTTGAATATGGACCCTTTTCCACTGCCTCCCCAAGTTTGATCCTGGTAGATAAACTTTGGGTAGGGGGCGATAATGACTGTGTTGGTTTTGCACACTAATGCTCTGAACTGAGATAGCAAAATAGCAAAGGCAGTTCATGGAGTTCCTGGCCTATCATACACCGTGCATGAAGGTTTTCTAGGTTTTATCTTCCTTTTCCATTTTCTTCACTTCCCTTCATCGGTGATTTATTGTCCCCAGATCAGCCCACCTTGAATAAAAATTAAAAAAAAAACTAAAAAAATTAACAACTTAAAAATTAAATTTAAAAATATAACTATTTAAAATTTAAAAAAAATTTTAAGAGACTGGGAAAGGTCAACTACTTCTAAATGATATTAGTAATAAAATTTTATTGGCACCCAACTTAATTTTGACCTCCCCACCAATAATTTAAATTTCTCTATTCCTCAAGTTCAAATATCCAATAATTTCAAAACAGGAGGAACTTTAGAAAATGAATAAATTATTTGAAGACTATTAATATGTTTTCTCTACGTCAGATGATAAATATGGTCACATGAATGAGTGACACATATTATTTACATTGAAGAATAAACTCCTATCCAATAAAAGACTTATAGAAAGTCAAAGTTTGAGGAATAATACATGTAGACTGAGCTTAAGAAAATTCTTTGATGCCAGCTTACTTGTGCTCTTCCAGAGTTCATGGTCATCCCCCACTGTTACTTATAAAGAAGAAGAATGATGATCACAGATTAGTGATGAACTATAGGAAGGTAAACAGTTTCACAAAGAAAGACAGCTAATTTAATTCCACAAATTGATGTTGCCTTGGCACAACTCTCTGGCTCAAATTTCTTCTCCATGATGAACCTCACTAGTGGATATTTAGCAGATGGATCTATCACCAGAAGCTCAATAAAAATGCGCGTTGATATGACATAGGACAACTTCAACATACCTGGCTACCTCAGGGATTATGCAATTATCTCACCTTAATTCAACAGGTGATGGATCACATCATGAAAGATATTAAAATTAAGCTGTGTGATCATTTATTTAGATGATATAACAATTTTATCTCTAAACCTTTATCAATCATCTAGACCACCTCCAGTCTTTTATCCAATGTCTGAGAGAGAACCACAGAAAATTAAACCTGCAAAATGTACCTTCTTTCAGCAGGAACTGAAATTTTTAGGACATGACATATTGCAGGAAGAAATTAAACTTATACAATAAGGTTGAAGAAATCTCCAAGATTCCTGAGATGAAGAGCCTTCAAGACATACAGGTATTTTTAGAAAAGATGGGTTATTACCATAAATTTTATCCCATAATTTTTTTAACTCACCAAACTTCTTGTCTGTTTGTTTTCCTAAAATAACAATTTCATGTGGGGTGTTGAGAAAATAACTGCATTTGAGTCAATGAAGAGTTTGTTGTATAGAAGACAAGGTAAAAACATCTAAACTATGGGAAGCAAATGTCCTGTTTTCAGATTACTTAGACTTAGCTGTAGGTGCCATTCTCTTACAATTGGATGATAGAAGCATTGAACACTCAGTGTCCTATTACAGCAAAACGCTTTTTCCAAAGCTGAGTGAAATGATAGCATCATGTAGAAAGAGTGCTCAAATGTTCTCCTGGTAATAATTTTTTGCCTCTTGTAAAGTAAAAAGTTTACAGTTGTTACAAATTACGCTTTGTTAAAGTGGCTGCAAAACAAGAGAAATTCAACAGGAAGACTAGTCCTCTGGGGTTATAAACTTCAGCACGATAACTTGAATATCACCATTAACCTAAGAACAAATAACATTCTGTAGATGGAATGAATAGATTGCCCCTACTTTATTATGACAATAGAAAAGCTGAGTGGCTAAAAACCTACTTTTGAATCTAGACTCTTGGGAAGAAGAAAATGAACCAGCTCAAAAGATGCACAAAATGACACACTCAATAAACCAAAACTCTCAAAGTAATACTTTACAAGAAAGTCAGATTTGAATGGCTACCTTACATGCAACAATTTTAAAGGGTACCAGTTATAATGGAATTCTACAATACTTTAAGTCATGGAGGAGCTAGTAAATCTATAAATGGATCAAGGGTCACTACTATTGGGAGGGAATACTGAATTCTTTAGTGGAAGTCTTAGGCGCTCTCATTAGTTAAAAAGCAGATGACACATAAAGCCAAGAACAAGTATCAGCTCAATACCCTCAGCAGCCATTTCATACCATTAGTTTAGATGTCATAAGTACATTACCTGAATCTACAAAAATGAATTGATAAATCTTAGTAGTGATTGATCATTTCATAAAGTGGGTTATAGCAAGCGCCATTCCCACGCAGACTGCCAAGGCTTTGTTAACTTTTTATACCAAAATATATTTATTAGGTACATCTTCCCACAAATACTGTTATAAAACAATGAGAAAAACTTAATTCAATTGTTGTGAGGATCTTAGCTACTATCATGGAAACTTAACAACTATTTCCAATGCCCTACAAACCATCAACTAACAGAGATGTAGAAAGAGAAAATGGAATGTTAGTTTTAATATTACATACAATGGCCATTACTGATCCATTATACTGGGACCAATACCTTTAAGTGCGTTGATGTCTTATAGGATACGTTTCCATTGAATAATCAAATTGTCATTCTTCAAGGCCTTAGATGGAAGAGAACCTGGAATTTTGGCTCTAATAGCTTTTGAAGTTATCAATGTGAGTATCAAATAGCCTGAAAAAGTGCTAATAAGATTAGCCTGGGAGATTATAGCAACTTCAATCAGAGTTAATGACTAATCTAGTCAAGTAGTTTACATGAGAATGACAAGCAGAATATGTATCTCGCCAATCTTTACACCCTTTTAAGATTTTGAATTTAGTCCTGTACAAGCACAATTGTATAGTACCACAAGGGTGAAAATTAGATTCTATCCAGGATGGACCATATGCCATAACCCAAATATGGTGACAGATAATCAATCAGGTCCAAGGAAACTGAGGTAATTATCAACTGCATATATGGCTTATTCTTGCTTTGGCACTCCCCTGCCAGTATCCTTGAAGGGGATGATGTCAGATATCAGATATCATAATGATTGAAAGAATATTCAACATTTTTCTCATACAATAGAATTGATGCATAGACATAAGAAGGGCATTTAAGGATTTACCTTGATTAATTACACAGAAATTAATAGTTGATAAGGCTCAATACAATACTAGAGAAATTCTATTGGATTAATTTGAGCTTAAGATAATAAAATTAAATCCTGCCTAATCAAAATGAAAGATAATTGTTTTTCAGGTGACTATCACTCAAGGTGGAACATGAGGCAGTGAATTAAGAGAAGCATGCAAATTGATTAGAATCAAGAATCTTCCCAATAATTGATCTAAGTGATACCAAGTCTCATCAGACTTGGTACATTCAATATAAATTTTGCCCTATCAAATAATGCTACAACGGTATTATACCATCTGGAATGCATCGCCTAACCAAGAGCTTCCCATATGGATTCCTTTTCAATTATTTTTATTAATCCTTTTTCTTTTGGGGTTTATATTGTTAAATGTGACATATAAAAACTTTTATATTATACTACAGAAAGTTACGTCATTGAAACTATATCTCATTTTGTTACTTGACTTCAATAAGTATATTTGACATACTTAACATAGGATGGATTTTCTAGTTTCAGGACCTAAGCGTGACTTGACACACCCAAAATAACAATGTACTTATCATGCATCTTAGACAGCTTCAAGTATTGAGTGTCAGGCTTCTTGGGCATAACATCATTGAGTTTTAAAATGAAAGCCTGACAGTGAACTATTCAACATCAGTTACATCTTGGTAATCTTCTATCCAACGTTAGGCACATCTTTATAGTATATATTGACTGAGCTATCTGGGACATATCTAGCATAATTATTTTAGCAAATTTGACTGATGGGAATAGCACTATCATTTGAAAACTGGGCATACACTTGAAAAGCAGATGGGAATCAATCCATTATAAGTTAAGATTATACAAGGAATTTATAGATGCTTAAATTTGGTTGGGAGAAGTTGCTTCCAAAATATTTGATGGCCCATTGATAGGAATCCATCTGCCATACACAGATAATCAGAATGAGGGTATATCAAATTATAAATGCATGGGTTTTGGCCTAAAATGTTTGCAAATTATATCCCATCAATAATTGGGACAAGGGTAAAGGTAAAGTTTATAGTGCATTAAGAGTATTATGGCAAAAATTGATATTTTGATGGCGGTTCAAAGCCTCAAAGTGCAACTGCTATACCTTATGTTACAAATTATATAAATGAGGAAAGCTGACCAGGAGATGGACGATACTATGCTATAAGGAGCAAAACTTATACTAATCTAAAATTAAATGAACAAAAAAGATGAGCGTATCACTAAAACTGAATCCAAAATAATTCAAAAAACTAAAATGATCCAACTAGGTCAGATGCATTAAACTGCTATGCATCCATGGTGGAGGGTGAGTGGGGATTAGGAGCTTAATCTTCCTCCTCTGTGTTGGACAGTGTACAGCAGAGCGGTGAGAGCATGGGTGTGGGTGCATCCTCAAAATGGGGGTCAAGGTAAATGAGTGAGGCTTATAGCTCAAATTTTATTATAAGGAAGGTGGTGATATATTTGGATAGGGCTTTCTTAGCCTCAGGAAAAGTTTGGGTAGGGTGGTAAAGGTGGCGATGTTGTTGCTAGTAATGTGGATCTTGGACCCAAATTTTATGACCATCACAACTTTTTGTTTTCTTTTTGGCAACTCGGTGTAATTAAAGGAATTCTTTTTTATAAACTTGTTGCATGATGGAAGGACAGGGGCAGGTATCCCCTTGGCAAAGAATGCAACTTATTTTTCTATGGCCTTTTGGAGGGGGTGACAATCAGAGGAGGCAACAGCCTCTTTGGTGAGTTGGTTGCACTTCAGAATTCATTGGCATTAGAGTGTAGAGCATAGTTCTGAGTTGTAAATTGAATTACATATTCTGCATTTAGGTACATTTCAAGGCCTGGGGCCTCAACTGAGTCAGGGATGGGATTTCTCAGGTCATTAATTTACAGCAAATAATCCCAGATATTTTGGTTGAAAACAATAGGTTGATTAGCATATGGGTGGGTTGGGTGTCTGGGTGGGTTTTTCTAAATTTACTGGGTTCCATGCTAGCTCCTGATTAGTTGGAGTGGGATTGGGGGTGTTGATATTTTAACCAGATAGGTTCCTTCTGATAGTATCTGGATTTGGAGTGTCTATTAGTTGGGCATGATTTCTGGCTAATTGCCTAAATTGATACTAATTAATATTATAATTTATTTTAATTCAATTTAGGTTCAGCAGAATCTGCATTTGCTGATGATTTACTATTTGAGGTCAATTGTGGAAATTTCTGGCAGAAAACTGATGCTTCTGATGGGAGCGTTCAAAAAATTGTTCCACTGCTAAATTTGGAGTATTGGAAACTTATGCCAAGGATGCTTGAAGTTATATTTTATTTACTGAATTATATATGAATGACTGCCAACTCATGCTGAGGATGGATTGACCTAATTTAAAGATTCAATGATCAGATGAGCGGATCAGGAAGGAATTGCTATTATGTATAAATGAATGAAATTGACAATCAGATAGAGTTTCAGCTTGAATGGCCAAGGGGTTTCAGAGATGCAGTAGCCTAAGTATAAATAGTTGTTCATTCCCTCTAAAAAATCTCTCTTTCGCCCATCTTTCCTATTTGTTTGAAGTAGCAAGAGCACCTAAAGTGGGGAAGGTGGGACAAGAGATCACTAATAGGTGCAGGTGATCACGCCTGGAGTGGCCAGCGCTGACAATCCCATGCCTCCTCCCTATGAGGAACTGGTGGGAACCTGGAAAGCTGGCTACTGGTAGATGCACTGACTGTCCGCCAACCTTGCAGGGTGCAGCACGGGAGTGGCATAGCTGCCCAGGAAGGGGGATGGACTTGTGGGGCATGCCCAGATGGGTTGGTGAAGGGTCACAAGGATGGGGCAGCGCAGGAGTGCCTGAGCCACCCAGGATGGGGGCAGGACTCACCAGGGCACACGCTGAGGACACCCAGGGCTAAGCTGAAGTCATTGGTGGTTTTTAATGGGTTGAGCGCAGACTTGTAGGGGTTGGTATGCCAATGAAGGCAAAATTGGCAAAGGGTCAACCAATCTTCATATTGGTTGGCCTGGCACACTAGCAGATCCCACAGTTGATTTTACAGAAAGTGGTTCTCACTACAGGAGGCTTTGCTGGTGGCTGCTCAAGTAGTAGGAAAACTAATTTCAGAGTGGCAAAAGCCACTGGTTAAAACTGGCGCTCATTTGGGTGGGCACTGAGGTCTTGGCTCACCATTAGGGTGGATCACACTGAAGGAATACCATTTGGTTAAGGGGAGGGCAATGTCAAGATTTTAACCATATGGATTTCTTCTGATAGTATCAGGACTAGGAGTGTCAGTTTAGTCAAGTGTGATTGCCAACTAATCGCCTAGTTTGATACTATTTAATATTATAATTTAATTTGATTTAGGTTTAGCAGAATCTACATTAACTGCTGATTTACCATTTGAGGTCAATTGTGGGAATTTCTGGCAAAAAGCTGATAAATCCGTTTCTGCACATTCAAAAATGGTTCAGCTGCTAAATTCAGAGCACCAGCAACTTATGCCAAGGATGCTTGAAGTTATATATAATTTGATAAATTATATACAATCAACTGGTGACTCATGCTGAGGATGAATTGATCTAAATTAAAATAATTAGTGATCAGATAAGTGGATCAGGAGGGAATTGCTATGATTTATGAATGAATGAAATTGACAATCAGATAGAGTTCAAGCTTGGATGGCCGTGGGGTTTCAGAGGTGCAGTAGCCTAAGTATAGGTAGTTGTTCATTCCCTCTAAATAAACATCTCTCTTTTTCCTATCTTTTCTATTTGTTTGAAGTATCAAGAGCCACTAGAGTGGGGAAGGTAGGATAGGAGATCCCTGATAGGCGCAGGTGATCATGATTGAAGTGGCCAGTGCTGCCAGCTCCCATGCCTCCTCCCTATGAGAAACTGGCGGGAACATGGCCAGTTAGCTACCAGCGGATGCGCTGACTGGCCACCAACCTTGTGTGGTGCAGCGCAGGAGTGCCATAGCTGCCCAGGAAGGAGGATGGAATCGCTGGGGCATGCCCAGATGGGTTGGTGAAGGGTCATGAGGGTGGGGTAGTGTGGGAGTGCCTGAACTACCCAGGATGGGGGCAGGAATCGCTGGGGCAAATGCCAAGGACACCTGGGGCTAAAGCAAAGTTGTTGGTGGTTTGTTGGTGGGTTGGATGCAGACTTGTAGGGATTAGTATGCCAATGAAGGCAAAATGGCAAAGGACCAACCAGTCTTCATACTGGTTGTCCTGGCACACATACGGAGCCCATGATCAATTATAAGACAGGGGGTTTGACATGTAGGTTCCTTATTGGGTGAATCAGTAGCAATTGCATCTACCATTTTGGGGGAGAGGGAAAGGGAGGATTATGCCCCATTCAAAAAAGTTTTTATGTCAGCAACGGGAGCATCATGGGGAAAGTTGAGCATGTGGGCTCCAGCTCAGGCTATGGTAGGGCAGCGCCACTTTGAGTGGTTCAGGTTAAAACAAATGGGGCAGATCATGCGCCCTTTTTCTATTCTGGCTTAGAAAGGGTGGTTGGTGCAGAGGGGCCAACATTGTGAGGGGAATTAAAATGGAAATTTTGGTTGATATTGGGCATATAGTTGCAAAGGCGCAAGAGCCCGCAAGTTAGTTGGTTCCATTGATAGAACAAATTGTAGGATTGGGTCAGCGCCATATTCTGACAACCCAGCTATTAATTTGTTGTATAAAGTATCATGTGGGGGGTGAGGATGCCTGCAAATTAAACCATAAGAGAGGTGTCATCAGGCAACTGAGTGCAAGTGGTTAGTATGGGGGTTCCCTAGAACAC
This sequence comes from Massospora cicadina, assembly GCA_022478985.1. Classification (NCBI taxonomy): domain Eukaryota; kingdom Fungi; phylum Entomophthoromycota; class Entomophthoromycetes; order Entomophthorales; family Entomophthoraceae; genus Massospora; species Massospora cicadina. The sequence continues at coordinate 162,985 of JAKSZP010005394.1, read as the reverse complement.
CAGGGGAATGTTGGCTGCAACTTCAGCATTGGCTTCACAAGTGAAGTTGTGGTCAAAGTACTCCTTGTAGGGGCGGAAGTCAAAAAAGCCTGCAAGTTGCATAAGCACCTGAGGTAATTCTATGATTTGTTTATCGTTGTAGGGAAACAAGTTGCCATAGTGAACCCAGAAGCCAAATTGCATCTTGCTTTGGGGGAGCACAATGGGGCTATGAGGCACCACTTGGAAACGTTTAAGGTGGAGGGAAAGATCCTTGGGCGAACTTATTAACCTGAGACATTGGTATGCTGGTTGACCTAGTTTGAAAGTGTTTTTCCTCTGAGTGGAAGATGATAGGGGATTTTACCGCTGCCCAATTTTGGAGCAGCAGGTGGTAGGGCTGAGGACATCAGGGTCTTGCTGTGTGTCAGTTTTTCAGAGTTGTTTAGTTTTGCTGTAATTTTTAATTTTGATTATAAAGTGATATTGAGCGGAAAGGAATGCTGCTAAAAACCCTATCTTATACTATAATAAAGTCACATCATTAAAACTATATCTTATTTGGCACTTGACTTAAATCAGTCCATTCTCTGTACTTAATATAGGACAGATACTCTAGCTGACAAGACATAAGCAGTGACTTGTAACCCTGTTAGAATTCTCCCTTTATTGGGGAAGCCTCAACTAGGGGTTGCAAACCACCTATGGGCAGATGCTGGATTGGGCTCCCCATTAACTTGGATTAAGTCTGATCTGAAGTATTGGGGATCAACCCCAATAATATTAATTAATTAATTAATTAATTTAATATCAGCAACTAATGCCAAGGATGTCAAAAATCAATTAGGGCATGGAAAATTTCTATAATCTTGGCACAAAAATACAATTTCTGCCACAACTGGATTCAAACCTGTATTAGGAGGGGCAATAGAAGGACACACATCCCACTATGCCAGACTCCTTTGTATTTTTTAATAAGTATTTAAAAAACTAATGCTGTCAGCAAATGATGCTGAGCATTCACCTATCCTGATCTATCTTAGTTTTACTTATTTACTCTTGATATTTAATTAGCCATGATCTAAGATACTTCCCTAGTACTATATATAGTACTAGTTTATATTTCAATAAAGAACTTTTTAACTTCTATCCTATATTTAATTTAATCGATTCATCCTATATGTTGGCCTACAAAGCAAAATCCAAAGGCCTGCCTTCTGAAAATGGGTCAAATCCCAACAAACCCTTTAAAAAATAATAGACTTGACATGCATTTTATACAGCTTAAAGTATAGACTGTCAGGCTTCTTGGGCATAGCACCATTGAGTTTAAAATGGAAAACTCAAAGTGATTAAATTAAACATCAGTATCATCTTAGTAATTTTCTGTCCAACGTCAAGCACATCTTTATGTTTATATTGATAGAGCTATCCATGACAAATCTGACATAATCATTTTGTAAATCTGACTGATGAAAATGGAGCTGGCTTTGAGAAACTGGGCATTCAATTGACAAGCAGATGGGAAACAATCTATCATAAGTTAAGGTCATATAATAAATTTATAAATGCTTAAATTTGGATGGGAGAAGATGCTTCTAAAGTATCTGATGGCCATTTGATAGGAATCTATCTGCCTTACACTAATAATCAGTATGATGGTAATGCAATTTATAAAATACATGGGTTTGGGTCTAAAAAGTTAGCAAAATATATTGAATTTGTAATTGGGTCAAGGGAGGAGTGGTAGCATAGCGGTGTGTTTCCTGCTCCACTCTGGGTTGAGTTTTTATTACCACAAGTTTGAAACCAGCACAGGCTAAAAAACTTGGCGTGTTATATTTGTCCCATGGTTGACCTGTCTCATTTAAAAAAATAATTGAACAAGGGTAAAGGTGAGGTCTATAGGGCTTTAATTGTGTTATGGCTAAAGGCATTATCATATGGTGGTCAAAACCTTATATTGAAACAGCTATTTCTTGTGTTACTAGCACCCAATAAAAAAGAAGATAATAAAGATAGAATTTTGTGAAATGTTGCTCTATTGATATAACCATAGGAAGTATATATAGTATTTATGAAATTGAGGAGTATAAAGTAGAACTTGATCTTTATAACTTAAGCCTTACTTATAATACATATATGCATTTGGTGCTTTGTTTTAAGCTATAGGAGTCCAATTATTTGAACCTTTAAATCTTCCAGGCTCCCTTCTTAGCATGTATGGAGCTCTGTCTTACTTTTGAATATATGGCTGCTGCTCTGTTTACCCTATGTTGTTGTACCCTATGGTTGTCAAGAGAGTGTCTCTAAAACTCTCTTGTTCCCAGCAAGGTGGTGCGTGGTGCACAGCCACACTACCAGGGAACTAATCACCAGTACAATGGTAAGCATACCTCTGAATAGGGTGCTGAAACTAAACTAACACAGGGCAAGGGTGTTCAACGCGGTATATATTAATAAAATAAGCTAGCAAACAACAAGACTTGGGAGGACTTCAAAGGAGGGTCCATATCCAAGTGGAGATCTGTGTAGGAGTGCTTGAATGCCTTGGTCTGGAGGGTACCAGGGGGACCAGCGGTGCACCAGATCTGGTAGATAATTTTGTGAAAATAAAATGGCCAACGTTGTTAGAAACCTCCCCAAGGAGGTCTGCACACAGGTTTGCCTAAGGAACTATAATTAAAAAATGTAAACTAATGGGACTATTTTATTAAGGAAGATGACCAATAAGAAAAGTTGGTCTCAAGAACCATACTTTAAGCAAGGGTAGGTGAGTCATCAATCAGGGAAATGGTTTCAAGCCTAAGTGAACTAATTGGCGCATCCTATCATCAGCCAGGGCACTGTAGCTTGAGATTGAACAAACTCAAGTGACTGATTGCAAGTTGAGCTGTCCTAATTTAGAAATGTTAATAATTGAATGTGGTTTTAAATCTCCATTCACTGAGCAACTAAAATGAACTGTCATTGTTAAGGATTTAACTTATCTGTTTCAGCGCTGCTGACATAAAATAGGGTTGGGCATCAAACACTTTTTCCTGGACCAACCTGGGAATATCTAACCTGTACCCAGCGTTGGTAAAGGTATAATTTAAGTCAGGGAGGTCCTGCAGCTTGACCTTTTTGGACTTCTGACGTCCACCCTTGTTTTGGCAGTTAGTCCACTTGATGATGTCATGTAAACATGACAATGATGCTGTTGCAGCTGCTTGGTAACATTTGTAGTCCTGGTTGATGGAGAATGCAAAATAAATTCACTTTACATCTTAGTAAATTTAATATTGCTCAGCTTTTTTTGGATGGGAAACTTTCAGAGAAAAGCTAACTTAAATAAGTCAGGCCATATAAGCAGGGTATCCTTACATAGTGAATGGACAGAATTCCAAGGGCTCATCTGACCTATTAAATTTTAGTTTTGTAACTGGGAGGTTAAAGTGATTATTAAATTGGTTCAGAGGTATACTAAAGGCCCTTACAACAAGCCAGGAGGCTGTAAGGGGGGCAACCACGGGTTTTTACTGAGGTTAATCCCATAAGTAAAGGAGGCAGGGTGGGCAACAACCCCTAGAGGTTCTTAGCTTTATAGCATTATGGATAAAAATTTGAAATAGTTTGGAGATGTAAAATGGATGTAATGTACCAAATTTGTGGCATATTATATGGGTATTTAGGTGTAAATGGCACCCACATCATGCATGGTAGAACACCAGATGAGCTCAGGGATACCAAGGACTAATAGTTGATGGTAACATTAATACTACAAGATTGCTAAGGTTGTGGTACTTTTCAGGAAGGGTCAGGATTAAATTTTGGATATAGTATACATCATTAAAAGCTTATTTACCATGGAGGCAAAGGGTTATGACACTTGGTATAAACTTTAGACTGGAGGTATTTTATCTTAGTAAAGGTGGAATCTAGATATTTGGCTGGTAACCTACCCTAGGGAGGGTGGTTACCTATATATAGTGGAGGCAGAGGAAGAGAGCTTAGAGCCTTAGGGGTGACAAAGCCACTTAAGGGCACCCTTAACTGGCAGGCTTGGTTTTGTATGATGGGGTGGGAGGGTGAATCCATTAAGGTTATAGATTGCATCTTAAAGTTTTTGATGGCTCATATCCCAGATTGGAGAGAAATCTAGTGGAGTGCTACCAAAATTGAATGGAATTAATAGATAGGTATATACAGTAACCAGTTCTGTGGGACCTTTTCCCATAAAATATAATTTTTGAATATAGATTGTTAGGATATGTATAATCTGCAGTTTATCCACAACCTGTAAGTCTTGGGGAGTGTCCTTTGGCTCTCAATCAAGCTATCTTTCCGTTCCTGAATAAGAAAACACTGAAGAGGATGGCGGCACCCCTCATCACCCAGGGCGATCTCGCCCACATAGTTGACAAGCATTGGGTGACAGCCCATCCACTTCGGATCCCACCCCTGATTCCCTCACTCACCTCAGCAGAACTGTTGCAGGGAATTAGTGAAATCTGTGCCAATATTATTGAACTGAAATTGGTCAGATCTAATTTGAGCGGCAGTTGGGCTGATGGCTGAAATTTAAATGGCTGTAAAGGTATGAAGAATGAGATATCAGCCAGATCGTCTGATGGTTCCAATTTAACTCCTAAATCAGTAGAACAAATATCAGGCGCCATCGATGAGAGTTTGAAGCCCTCTGATAGTAATTTGGGCGTTGCACCCAATGGGCTACTTATTGACTGAACTAATGGTTAAATGACTGAGCGTGGGCGGGTTGGTTGTCCTAAACCTGTTCCCAACCAAATGGTACCATCCCTATATGGGATAGCCTTGGGGGATTCCCATTGCTCATCAGGCCAAATGCCATCATGCTAACTGTCAGAAACATAATCAACCCCTCATCTAGACATTTGAGGTCGAACTGACAGAGACTCAGCCCACCGCTGAATTTTGCAATGTCAGTTCCTAAAAAATAAACCCCCCCACTACCATCCAATTTGCTGGTTAGGCTGAATTTGTGGATCCCGACCACATCATATCACTACCCAATTGACCACTATTTAATCAGTTGCAAGGCACTGAGAAGATTGTTGGTCGATTTTCTTACTTTATTTCCCCGATAAAATTTTATTAAAACCCCAAATTTTTATCTCCTTCCTTTTGACCATATTCCATATGGCATTTCCCTGGTGGTCCGCCACTCCGCACTCTGGGTAGCCTTACCAATTCTCTTGGTTACCATGGTTCCCTCTATTGCTAATTGGGCTCAACAAGTCCTAAATTTTGGCTCTACAACCCTGTTCTCATGACCTTCCAGCAGCAATATACAGGGATCTTATGGCCCTATGTCCGCCAACTACAAGAGAAAATTCGCCTCTCTACTACCCCCAACAAAATGGTTCTAACAACCAAGAATCTCGCAGAAACTACCCCAGTAGTTTCTACCCCTGTCACTAGAACCCCTGGGTCTGAAGTCTATTCAGTGTGGTTTGCCGTCAGGATACTCCTAACCCTGACATTCCGCCACCATTTTGTGGTATCCTATTTTCCAGCTCCATATCAAGTTGTATGGTCGGCAATGCCTCTGGCATTCTGGCTTGCTTTCCAGATGCTTATGCATCCTGACTGGCAGGCCAGTCTAAACTTCTTCGCCATTTCCATGACACAACCTGAACTATTGATAAGCCCAATATGGCTTATTTAAAACATTAGAGCTCATATGGGAATTTGGTGGGCCAGTTTACTAAATCTCATTGGTAACAAGTTAACCTTGGGATGGGCCTATTGTTCTGTTTGTGGTCCCTAAACTGAACCACCTCTCTGCACACCTCTTCTATCATTTTCATTAAATCAGAAGAGTAGATGGGGCATAGAGGGAGGTTCTTTAGAAGCCAGGGAAGTAACCCACCTCTTATCCACCACATAAGCTAGTTCACTGATCTTAGAGAGGGCACTACTGGGGTCTTAGACCCTTTTACTGCTTCCATGTGGGAATTTCTTGAAATCTAGCTTTAGGGTCTGGTCATCTTGACTTACAGAAACTCTCTTTGGGACAGGTTTTCAGTGATTCTACCATCATTTGCTGTTGAACCCAAGGGTCTAAAAAGGGGTTCATCCAAGGTATTATCAGTGATATCATGCGCATAGTCATCTGGACCTGTATTCATACTTGCATGTCCTCTGACATCAAGCTGATTGGGTAGTGGTTTATTTGGGTGTCCAGAAGTATATAAGAGCCTCAGTTGGCAAGATTTTGTTTGGTTTTTGAAGCCTATAGAAAAGGCATTGGATTTATTTAAAAACATCTTGATTGCTGGTCATTGAAGTTAAAACTTTTATTTTTTTTCTGGCCAGCTAGATTATTAGTACCAACTTTGGTCCTATTAAATGGTGGGGTTTTAGGAGGGTTTAGCCATAGCTTAATTAATGAGCTCTACAGTTGGGCAATTACCAATAAAACTAAGTTTGAGAAGGGTTAGTCAAGTAGAATAGATTGATATAAAGATTATAAGTTAATTACTTTATCTATTGGAATATCATCAGTAAGCTCATCTATCTCTCCTGATGAAAAGTATTACCAAAGGGATAAATTTTTTATAAAGTTAAGTGTTTAAAAACTTACAGCTAAGTAAGTTTTCAGGTCTTATATGAGCTATTAGTATTAATCTGGAGGAGGATTTGTATCACGTTTATTCTAATAGTAAACTCATTAGTCTATATCATGATACTATGGGATCAAAAGCAGTTTCAACGCAGTCTTATAAGATATGGTTCTCATTATGGTGATCCATCAGGTCAGGTGAGAGTCTCAATCAGGATAACTGTTGAACCTTGATCAAGCTCTATATATTAAATGGTACATTAATAAACTGGATCATCATATGTAAAATCAAAAATATGGACTATTGATTTAGAAGTAAATTATGAAAAAGTTTTATTATGTTATTATCCTTTAATTAGGACTTTAGTTATATGTAAAAGATGTTTATCTATTGTGGGATTTCATTAAAGCTAACCATAAATAGATAATTCAGTTGCAATTCATCTGGATCTTTTGGGGTACTAGACAATCATCAGAAATTTTTTTATTGTTTAAAACCCCTTCAAGCCTAAAATTGGGGCTTCTGATAATGATTGACACCTTCTTAATTGAGTGGTCATTATAATATATAAAGTAATGGTTGATTATTATTATCATCTACCTTAAGTTGATTTGGGCTGGGGTAATCTGATGGTATGATGGGACCTCCAATATTCTTCTCATAGGAGAAGGTATTGGAATATCTAACACAAGTTAAAGGTTTCCAAACATCTACAATTTGTTATCACCACCGCATGTGGGATCAAATTGTAAGTTTGGCTAATTCCTGGGTATCCTAAAAGAAGGTTAGGTATGGTTGGGGTTTCAACTTCATGGTTGGATATTTCTGTAAAAGTAAGATATGGTTGCACATTTAAGGTTAATTGAGACGGTTTAAGATTGTAATGAACCAAGGGTTTAAAATATCATTGCCTTACAGCTTTTACCCCAATATTAGATATGGACCTTAAACTGATGGGTTTACCAACGCTTATGTTTTAAAGATCTATAGCTAGATTAAATCTTTAGGGTATGGGAAAGGTTCACTTTTTGGATGAACTTAAAGGTATCCAATTTGGGTAATTGGTGATTGGAAAAGCTCTACCAGATTAGATTGATTATAGCAGTTAATTACAATACCTCAGGGGATAGAGAGATCTAAGTTCAAATGGAAAATCAGATGACATTTATAATTGTAGCGTTGCCTTTTAACCTTTATTAATTTAGCCTAATAATTAGTAACTAAACTATGCATGATTATTGTTTGATCTACGGTTGATGTGATGAGTGTAATGGTACTGTTTGAATATTATAAACTTAAGCTTATAAAATGAAGGTGGGATTTGGTTATTTTAAATTAACTTTCCGTCAAATTTAATTCTGCAACTGATGGTGTGAGCCTTATTTCCTCTCAAAGCTAAAAGTTGGGTTTTCTGTATATATTTGATTAATCTGTTTTCTAATGGGTTATAGTTGGTGGAGTGAGAGTTTCCCATAGATTGTTTATTTTCTTAACCCATGATTAAACCCCTTGATTAGGATGGTAGTACAATTTGGAATTTTATGATAAATTCAAACCGTTGGTGAAGTTTGCCACCTTTAAAAAGTTAAAAATTGGGGTATGGTTAATGAAACCCCTGATATTAATACAATCAAACAATTGTACAAAGCTGGTAGGATTCATCAGGTATGGGTATGCTGTTGGATGGATGGGGTCCTATGCAGTGTTGAAACTTTTAGGCTAAAATATTATTTGGGTCAAATATGTAAACCTATTATCTGATATAAGAGGTATAGTTAGGTGTGGGGGTTAACAAAAATTGTTCAATATCCCCTTTAAACACCAAAGTAATTCAACCGCATTTAAATGTTTGGGTAAGGAGCTCCATAGGTGCGCCACAAATTTTAGAAGCGCCAGGTTTTTGTGGAATATACTATTTTAACCCAGGTTAATTGGATGTGTTTAGGATTGTCCAGATCATTTATATAGAACATTCAATTATTTACTTGGTCATGGGGCTTGAACAGATGAATATGATTGTGGCATGAAGCTTTAATTGGGGTAACGTTGTTGAACAACTGATGGATACTAAATTTGTAACGCTTCCCTATAACTCAATTTCAAGTCAGGTTGCTGATAGATTATAACTAACTCAACCATTAAGGATATGTGAGCTCAAACTTTTCTTAGCTTGGGAGACCTAAATATGGGGAAGGGTAAACAGCTTTATGAGATCACTTCCTAACGGTTTGGCATATATGCTAGATGGTAGGCAGCCATGATCAAATATCAAATGAAGTATCTATTGGTTGTTAGATGTTTTGCGCATATGGAGTTGATGTTTTCCACCATCCCAAAGTCAAAGTCTAACCATCAGCTGTCCTAATACATGAAAGATTATACCAACATATTTCCCATTGGTAATTAATATTATCAGGACCTTCCATTCTGTCACCATCTGATGGAAGATGAGGTTGGGAAGCCAGTTGAGGCGGGGGCAACTTTAACCACTAGATTTGCAGGAGATTCTCCACATGATGGTGGCCATTGTGAGTTCTCAATTAGCTATAATGGGAAGGAGTACACTTTTATTAAAACAATCCTCAGTGAGTGTCTACATAATGGGGTGATGGCATATGACATCACCATCCCCCAATCAGCACCAAGTGGTTGTGCTATCCTGTCATGGACTTGGTTTAACCATATTGGGGAGAGCAAGATCTACATGAACTGTGCCGCCCTAGACATCAAAGGTGGACCAGCCTCAGGAATGATCTTTGGCCCCAAACAGCTTATCACCAACTTACCTAACTTTCCAACCATCCACCAGTTTAAGTACTCCATCAAAGGTGACCACCTCTTCTGTAACTGCAACACAGTTAAAATGGGAATTGGTTTTGATGGACCCCCTACTCAGTTGAGTTTAAAGTAGACTTCTCCCCATTATCTGGCCATAATTACTTTTATGATCCCTTTAATCCAACTATCAATCCCACCTTAGGGTCTCCCAACCATGGGATTGATGAGTAGATGGACAATTAGCATCATATTTCAACAGCATCTTATGAAACCCATCTAAATTTACTTTATAAAAGTAGAATTTATAATCATAGATAACTTCAATTAAACTTGTTTATGTTAAATTTGATGACCAAGCAATATGCCAATTAAATATCATTCATTTATTTTCCCACTAAAATTAAGCTCAACTATATAATGCCCATCATCCATAAGTCAGCTAGAAAGTTGGATGGGTTGATATTCTATATAATATTGTAGACAATGTGAAATTAAAAGTGGAGGTTATGAGGTTAGTTTTTAACTCTTATCAAATTTTATGCATCATACATTGATGCCATGAACCACCTCAATTATAGATTAATCTGTGAAGAGAAACTTTTATACCCCTTTTTAAGCCTATTGCATCATGGAGGAGTGGGAGATTTGGCATAGTTAAAGTTTTTATGGGGAAGGAATGCAAAAAGCTAAATTATAATTTATTTTAGATAATGAAAAATTATATATAAGAAGTGAAAATATTTAATGTTTTTAATTTTAAATGGTATATTGTTACAGGGTGAGCAGTTTAATATTCGGTTGCTTTTGATAGTTTAAATGGTTTTGGCAAGCAGTTGGTGGGTTTGGGCTGCTTCATAAGCTTGATGGTTTTAGTAAGCAGTTAGTGATTGGGTGATTTAATAAGTCAATTGATTTTGTAAGTTGTTAGTGGTTTTGGTAGTTTATATAAGTTTAGATTTGTTTTATGAAGCAGTTGGTGATTGGTTGATTTGGTATATTTAATGGTTTTAGTTATTGGCAAGTGGTAAAGGTTTTGGTTTTGATAAGTTTAGTTTTACAAAGCAGTTGGTGATTGGTTAATTTATAATATTCAATGGTTTAGCTAAGCAGTTTAGTGGTTTATCAATATGAATATCTGAGAAAACTATAAACGCTGTAGCAAAGCACAGATATCTAGATGCTGGTTGATATGAACTCCCCTTCATAGCTCTTAGCTAGCTAATCCATCATATGGTATTTCAGTAAAGATATTATAAGTATCCTATATAAGGGCAATTTTAAAGGTAACTATAGCATGAGCCTTTAAAGTATACTCAACACACTACTATATTATCTCAAGTACTAAGATGGTTCAGTTAGCTTAAGCATTTATTAAATTTATATATTATAAGATAAAAAGTAAAAAAGATAACCAATATGAATTTATTAAGAGGTATCTCAATGCTAGGGCAAACCTAAAGCAGGGCCCTGAATGGGCAATGAGATGGAAGTAGTTTTTCATCTGGGGCGATGGTTGCAGTGGTTCTGATTTTAAGGCCAGAGGGGAATTCTTTGGTAGTAATCATCTTCTTGCCATTGGGGTAAGAAGTTGTAGTAGCTTTAGACCTTAGTGGAGATGCTCTTTGATCAACCATATCCAATTTATTCAAATCCCCTTCATTTTAGACTTGCTAAATGAAAATTAAAGTATAAAATTTCTATTAAATATTTTATCTATAAAATATTTAACTGAACCCTGACAATTTTTACTTTAACTTGATCGAGGGTACAGAACCTTTGAGAATAAAGAAAGGTGTGGAGTTAAATCAGTAGGTAATTAATAAACTGAACCTCCTCTTCATTTGGTTAGTCGTAAGTTGATAGTTGTAAAAGTTTGGTTGTAGATTTCTAGCCTTTCGGGTAAAACAGTTTTTATATTTGTGGGGTTTCTGAGTGGTTGGTAGTAATCAATGGCTTCGATTCAATACAAACTTAAACAAATATGATCATTATTTATTTAGAACTAGTGGAATACCTATGCTTTACTATGGCATTTATAACTTGTTGGATGATTCTAACTTATTTTAGTTTTTACTAGCATTCATTACCTGTGCTTTACTACGGTGTCTAGGATTTCAGATTTTCAATTTTTTTAATTTAGTTTTTATATTAGATAAACAAAACCACCCAGTCAAACAAAATTGCTCAATCGAATTAACCAAAAACTCCCAGCGACTCAGGTAAAACTAACTGAACTTTATCAAATCAACTAATAACTAATCATCCCTCAAAACTAAACTGTGTCCTATCGATTCGACCAAAAACCATCAACCACTCAGCCAAGTAAAATAAACCTATCGAATCAATCAGATAACACCAAACTGCTATCTGAAACATCTCTATATTTAAAATCATCATACACGTGACATCTTCCAAACTAAGTCAACTTCTACTTTTTTTTTAGTACTAGATGGTCCCAGTCAACTTCTACTTAACTTGCCAAAAGTATTTTAATTAGGGGAACCAAATTAGGTAGGTTTTAAAATTATATAAATCTATCATCCAGATACCTGTGCTTTGCTACAGTATTTAAAGTTTATCAGATGATAAGCTCACCGTGACAGCCTATAGGCTGTGCCAGTGCTACTTTCGAGCCACTCGGACTAACAGCTTCGCTGTTGCCCTCATGGCTAGTGATCTGATTATCCTAACTTTACTTAACCCCTTGGGTACAGATTTATTTGAAGAAATTCTTGCGTTTGGAATGGATTTAATTTGCTAATGTGCAGAACAGTATATAAAGGTGGTAGATTTTGTCTGAGAATTCATTTATTTGAGTGAAATAATGTACACAGTAATTAGCATTAGTATTTAGAATTGAATCTAAATTCATAAAAGAAACAATATGACAAAAAATATTCAAAGAATCACAAAAAGAGAATTATTAATATTTTCAAGAGTGTGATATTTTTCAAAGCAAGTGCATGATGCAATGCAGTTGTCGAATGTACCCGAGGGGTTAATCTACTTAAACCCTAATACTGATTTTTGTTTAGTTTTGGGTGAGCAATTTGGTGAATTATTCGATAATATTTGCCAATTCTCACCTCCTCGCCCAAATTGATTGACATATCATTTTCGATAGTTTCAGATTCGATATTATTCGCCAATTCTCACCCACTCACCCAATTAGATTGAGTTCATCAGACTTGATGGTTTCAGATATCAGTCAGTCAGTGTTAGTATTTTATTATAGACACACAAATACTGTAACTAACCCATCAATATGAACTCCCCTTTATAGCTCTTAATTAGCTAACTTGTCATTAGCACATTAGTCAGCTAGCGTAATTTGGTTGAGTTTCTCATGGGGCCCAAATTTGATTCAACAAATTATCAAATGCCAGGAGGTGAAATGAATATTAAAAATATATAACCTGTTCCAAATGTCCAAAATCACTACAAATGTTTTGGACTGTTTTAATCGTTACTATAATACACTGTAATATAATATAATATTTTATCATAAATAAAATCAATAAAAAGTATAGTATAATGTGAATATTTCTTATATTTTATTTTATCTACTCTATCCACACAGCTAGGATTGTTCATCTACCCATGCAGCTAGGAACTTTGCTTTGTGTGCCTTTTTCTTAAGTATCCCTTCCAAGCACCAATGATAGCTTTGGGTGGGCTTTTACCATTTTGTTTTATTTATGACTAATGAAATATATGTGCTTCTCTATGGTGCTTATAAATTACCAGATGATTCTAAATTATTTTAGTTTTTATAATGGTAGATAGCTATCAATAAGTTTAGAAACCATTAAACCTATTTAATATTCCAGCCTCCAACCACTTAGCCAAAATCAATTATACCTGCTAAATTAACTAACCCATCAAGCACTTATCTGAAACTATTAAGACCATCAATTAACCAATAGAATAGAAAAATGGTAACCCTTTTAAAATATTTTATTTTGCAAAATCCACACTTTTTATAATTTTTTAATGTAATATTGTATTGTCATTGGAGATACATAAATGTGCCAAATCTCAAAGCTTTAGCTATCCTGGAAGGTAAACTTGAAATTAACAAGTCAACTGAATAACAAACTGCTCAGCTATAACTATATACCAACTACCATCAAAAATATATAGGATTTTCGCTTGATACATATAAAACTATTTATTATGAAAATGAAAATTAAATTTTTTGATGCAATATTGTATTGTCATCCAAGACCAACATCTATGCAAATTTTTAGAATTTTTTATTGACAATAAGTATCTGAAATAGAGCTTGTAAGATTTGATTACAGACAGACAGATGCAACAGTGAGTTATGAAAAGTGTGTGATAACAGATGATGGGACTAATTTCACATCCCATGTCATCCCAAATATCAATTACTTAATGATTATTTGAGTTGTATTGTCTACCCCTATCACCCTGAAACCAATAGCACCTTGAAATGTCTAAATGATATGTTTGTGGGCATACTGTTGAAGCTAACCACATGCAAGCCCTCCAGCTGGAATGTTGAGATTAGTTCAGGGTGTCTTTTCTCAAGTGCACAATTTAATTAAACACTCAAATGCATGGTACTGTATGAAGACAGAGTATTTGGTTAACACAAAGGGAAGAAACATTATTTGCACAAATAGTTTTTATAAAAAAAGCTTTAATGAATAAGTGCACCATAGTATTGACTACTGACAGTGGCTTTGGGACTTTGCAAGAGGTAGTCTTCTTGTAGTGATATGCTTTACCACCAACTGATATAAAAATAGATCCCATTACAATGGTAGTCCACTTATAATATGCTTCTCTCATCCCTCATTCCTAATGAAGCAATTATTAGAAGGCAAAGCAATGATAAAGAATTTTGGGGCAATCACATAATGGTGAGATACAGGCCCACTAAGGATTGAATTTAGTTGAATTTATAATAACAAAGGTTACTCTATTAGAATTAAGACTCCTCAGAAAGTCTGAGAAGAATAATTGTAAGCCTATACAATGACAAGTTTTACACTGGCATAGTAAAAATGATGAATAGTAAATAATAAAGATGGCTGATTTGAAAACTAGGGTCGCATGCCAAGGTATTTGAGCTATTAGAGGATTAAATTTTACTGGTGGGAATTGATGATTTAATCTTTCTCCAAATTTATTAACAATATTGCAGAAGCAATCAACGTTGCCAAAAGTAGTTTTTTATAACTTCAGCAACTACATATAAAACCTGGGCTGTGGGGTGAAGTACTTTCAATCAAACCCTTTATTTAAGTATTATTAAATAAAAAAGTAAGTAATAATGTAAATTGATATTTGGTCAAATCAATTACAGCATAAAACTTGTTCTGCTCTCCACCATTTTTGCCCATAACATTGGTTTTAATTCTTCAATGGGGTGATCACTGTTTAGATTACTATATGAAAAAGCACCCCATGCTTCTCCAATTTATAACTTTGTTATTAAAAGAGAACGTGAGTCTTACTATGTATTTGGAGAAGCTAACACAGACTTTGATTCTAATACTGAGTAAAAAATCTCAAACAAACTGACTAGCAAAATAAAGACATGTAAGAGCAATAACAATAAATAAAGAACCTTACCTAACTTTATTATGAAGAGTTGGATTTTTATTACAATAATCATAGGTTTGGATGGACAAGAAAATTGGAGCACATATGAAAAAGCCCTTTTAAATTATCAATAAGACATTAAATAATTTCTACAATCTAAAAGATCCCTCTAAGGTCATCTCACTAGTTATGTACATGTTATGCTTTTGAGAAACTACCAGTAGCACTCTGACTAATGGTCAATGCTTTTAAATAAGCAATTTACCACCACTCATTTTTGTTCCCTGATGCTTGGCCAAGTGGGGAGTAAGGTTAAAATTTAATGTGATTAAGCAGAAGAACAAATATATTTATTTATTTAATAATTATTTACTAATAATTAATTAATACTTAGATTATTCCTGCACTACATCAATGTCAATCTTTAGTATTAACATAATAAACTTAGTTGGGCCATATTGACTACTGAAATGTTATCTAAAGTATTATGGAACATCTTTGAGTATAATTGGTCTCAATGTAAAATAAATCCCTTGCCACCCTGGCAGCATTAAACTCCAATCTTTAATTTACAATTGATTTTCTTGATCCAGTGGCTTATACAATCAAATCAAAATTTCAATATTATTACCCCCTTGCCTCAGCACCACTATAAATGCATCATTATAGTGTAATTATCAAATGTTCTTGGCCATTTTCCAGCTTCTTGTCTAATAGGCTAATTGCCATTATGGTGCAAATTCCTAAGGTTAAGGCAATAATTTTCCTGCCTTTTAGGATTAATTATGCAAGTAAGTTTCAACTCCTAAATGCTATTAAGTTACTAGTTGTTTTGCACCATCAGATGTCAGGGTATCAGATATGATGAAAAAATTATTTAACAATTGAATCCCATTTGAGAATTAACTCCTAGTTCTGGGAAGGGGGTTAATAAAGTTACAGTGGCTAACCATAAGGAAAAATTGATAGTCAGTAAGGCTCAAAGAAACCTTAAGAAAATTCTGTTAGACCAAATAAAGCCTAATATACCCTGAGATGAAGTCTTGACTAATCAATATGAGGATCATTGGATTTTTGGAGACCAGTACAATAGGTGTCACCAAAAGCAGTAAATTAAGATAAAACTGCAAAAGGTTAAAAATCAGGTTCTTTCTAAAAATTGACCTAGATGATACCAAGTTTCATCTGACTTGGTACATTTAACATATAATTTCACCCTTAAAAAGATATGCTACAAAGACTTTATACCATCCAGAATGTATTGCCTGATCAAGAGCTTCCTAACTGGATTTTCCCACTATTATTTTTATTAAATCTTTTCCTTTTGGGTATATTGTTAAACGTAAATATAAATGCCCCTATTTTATACTACAATAAAGTTATATCATTAAAACTATATCTCAATTTGGTACTTTACTTTAATAAGTCTATTTTGTTGTACTTAATACAGGACAGTTACTCTAGCTGCCAGGATATAAGCGGCGACTTGGCATCCTTTAAAATAAATAATATACTTGTCATGTGTCTTAGACAGCTTAAAGTATTGAATGTCAGGCTATTTGGGAATAGCACCATCAAGATCAAAAATCGGAAGCCTAACAGACTGGTGTTCACTTCAGGGTTCAGCCAATGCTTAACAATACCTGCAACTAATTGATCACACATGGGAGATAACCCAATTGATAGTGTCACCCACTGGAGCAAAATGGAAATGGTGAAGAAGAAGATCAAATGTGAAGTCCTCTCATATTCACATTTAAGAAGTTTAAGAAAATCCTATGGAGATTCCTGAATTTCATCACTGTACATGGATAATCAATAAAGGAGTTTTAACTTAATTCAAGGAGCAATTACCCAGAAGAAAGAGCCAGCTGCTAAAGAGGCATATGCCATGAACAGGATTCTCATTAACTTATATAAATCTAGTGCTCTCCCATAGAGCTATGCATCAAGTGTGAATTTATCTCACTATATTCTATAATTTGTATACCCTGAGCTCTATCATTATGTGCATTTACTAGGAGTCCATAATGAGGAACTCCACCATAATACCAATATTTAAGGGGCCTTATGAGTGGCCTACAGATAGTTATATTATTTGGCATCACAAAGTATAGGGGACATCCACCATTTGTTTGAAGTGAACCTTTCCTATAACATTCAGCTCCATAGCCAAAATGGGGCTATTGCTTTCATTTTTACCAATATGTGAAGGAAGATATGAATCTTCTCCAAAAGGACATTGCAGAGTCAAACAGAAATAACAAACATTTACTTGATGCTTTCACTGAAGAGCTCCAAAGACAAGATATTAAAGCCCATGGCAAAATGGCAGACCAATTCTCTACTAGTCATCAACAGAAGGAAGAACAAGTCACGCTTCTAAAATTTTAGGTAGAGCAAACCCTACAATTAATTTTTGAAATGTAAGCTATTAAGTCTCTGAGAATTTATCAGTGTTTTAAGATATCATTTCCAAGTAGCCCATGTCAAACAGGATCTGGCATCTCATGCAACCCAGACATCTTTTTTCCATTAGTGAGTGACTCAACATATTAGAGAGACATGAGAGGCAAAAACCCAGTCAAGAGGACATTAATCAAGTCTACCGTTGCCTTAACAAATCTGTGAAACAATGGAACTCTACTACAGAAGCTCTAAAAGCTAAGACTGACAAGCATCCTCAGAGCACTGAATTCATAGAGATGAAGGAGGACTTGAATTGGCATATTGGAGTATTAGAGAATGAAAATAAACTCTTATGAAAATACCACTCATTTGCTCACCAACAAATTAATGATTTTAGCATCCGCATCGAGTACTTAGAGAATAATAAAGTCATTCTTAAAATAAGAATTAATTTTTTGGTTGTTACACCAAAACTACCCTGGAGAATATGGAGCAATATCTTAGTCCTCTACAGGATCAAACATGTTGACCCATGCATCAAGTTGGACAGAGAGACACATGTATCATAATTACTAAATACAAAGCTTACAGAGTTTACATCATCACAGGATTGGAGGCACTCCCTTTAAACTTATGTTTGAGGATAACTTTACATATGGTAAAGGGATGTCTTACCTTTTCTCTATGTCTATGAAGCCATCATGGAAGGTGTAACTGATTGTCAAAAGTTTAAGCTACTTTCTTTTTTAAGCTGTATGTCTCAAGAGGTTATAGTACTCATATAGATGACCTGCACACCTAAAGAGAATTTAAGTAAGCGCTCATCATAGATCTAGTTCCAAGAAAAGCTTGAGTGAATAACAGGCCTTCATGAGAATTGCGCTATGCCAAAAATAAAATCATAGATAAATTTACAGGCTATTTTTTATATTGAGGCCCAAACGTTGTTGACCTCAAAAATGCTTACATTGATGATGCCATAACTGCCATCTTTATTGGTTTACATAGTAACCCCAGCCTATCCATGCACATCACATCTGTTATATAAAGATTTATATTTCATCTTAGACAATAAAAAAGACTGCTCAATGTGATTAATATAAATAAACCAGAGACCTTCCAAAAGACATCCATGGAGCCTCATATATAACCTGGAGGAAGCAATGCCTAAGAGAAATGAGAGGCCAAGATGTAACTATTTCAAAAAGGACAACCATACTGAGGATATGTACTTTTAAGAACAATGCTCTTTCTGATTAGGGAAAAGGAAGGTTAGTTTAGGGTCAGGTACCTTTAAAGCTGACTGACCCAAAATACCTGAAAGCAAATCAATGCTTATTGCACATCTAGCATGCATTGAGAGTGAACCCAGTGATGACTCTAAAGGAGCTTACAAGAACACAGGGTATTATGTTTTAGATTTACCCCCTGAAATTGCCACTCTAGACGTTTATATGCTGAAAGTATTGATGTTGCACAGCTTTCTAAGGCACTTACTTCAGCCAAGTTATCAAGTGCCCTAAAATAGTTAATACAGCCAGCAATGCTGATTAATACCTTGTTCTGTTGATCTAACCATCTCTAGCATCCATAGTCTACTGTATACCAAGAAGAAGTATCCCAAGACTGTCCAAAAGCTCAATTTGACTTTCTGCCTAATAGAGGTGTTATGCAAGGAGAATGTCTATAACTCTCCTGTTCCCAGCGTGGTAGTGCACAGTGCACAGGGCCAACGCCAGGGAACTAGTCATTAGTAAATAAAGTTACTAGAGCCAATAAGAGGGTTCTTGAGCTGTAATAACCTAGGTTGAGGGTGGTTATCAGTAGAGGGAAGAACTAAAATGGAATCAACAACAAGATGGGAGTGAACTCCAAAGTAGATTCATAATCAAGAGGCACTCTAAGTGGGAGTGTTGAGGAGACACAGGTTTGAGGGAATCTGGGAAGCCCAACGGTGCAAAAGAGGAGAGATTTACTGTTGTTAAAATTAAATTGCTAACGTTGCATGAGATCTCATTGAAGAGGTCTGTGCACAGGTTTGTCCAAGATAACATATATAAAAATTATACTATCAAAGGGTTTTTATTATAAGGGAATTCAACCATCGAGAGATATTGGTCTCAAGAAAATAATTTTAAGGGAATTTGAGGGAACAATCAATCAATGGAAGCAGTGCTAAGATGAGGTGCACCAATAAGCACATGCTTTCATCAGGCAGTAAACTATACTTGGTAATCAACCAAACTTGGGCTATTGATTGTAGGAGAGGCTGATTTGAGCTGGAAATTTCAAAAACTGAACAGGTTTTTTGACCTTATTCACCAAGGAACCAAAGCAAAACATAATTTTTTATTCCAAGATGGTTCATTTTAATGAAACTGCTCTTATACAGAGACAAACTTTCTTGCATCCCTAGGACCAACCTGGGCATACCTCACCTTTACCCAGCGTTGATCCAAGGTATGCTTGAGGTCAGGGAGGCCTGCCAAATTCATCTTCTTGGCCTCCTGACATGCAGCTTTGTCCTTGGTAGTTGTCCCATAATTATTTCATCTTCAAGCTATGACATGTTAGCCCTCCTGCTGAATTTTGTAGATAACATTATCAAAGTGGAAAAGGAAATTTAAAAGTTCTTAGTTATGGCTAACTTAGATATGGGATCACCTATCAATGTTGTCTCTTCTTGACTCATCAAGAAGATCAAGCTCTCTCAACCTTGAGTACACTCAAGGGTATAGCATCACCAGTTCAAATAACACCAAGGCAATAAGTGCATATTCATCTCTGCCAATACAAGTTGGCAAGTTAGTTTTCTCAGCTCCTGCAGTTACCCTGGATAATAGCCAGTATGATATACTTATCAGGACGCAGTTTATGATCAAATACCAAGGAGTTATTAATATGAAAGAAAAAATATTTATTACTTCTTACCTATGGAGTTCTCCTTTTACTGGATAATAAAGACTCCAGAAAGAAGAATTACTCTTGTCTGGTCAAGTAACCTGTTTTAACTTTGACTTTGCAATATGCTGCCTCTGTAATAAATAAAAAAATCTACCCAACTCAGTAGATGCAGCAGAAGGCATACCATTTTATGCTACTGATGAGGAAAAAAATAGACCAGGAGAACAAAGAGTGATTTCTATCACATGACTCTGAGTATACCACTGAACTGCTTACTACATATTACTAGAGCTAATGGAGAAATTAGGCTTGATCAAGAGTTTCTTCAGGTGTTCTCAATACAGCCTAACAGCAGCCTATTGAGTTACTACTCTAAATCTGTTAGATTTGTAATCAGGTGATATTCCTTACATATTAACAAAATTAGTATAATAATTAATTGAGGATGATTGCCAATTAGTTTGCTAATTTCAATTCTTTATTTAATGATAATACCCCAATTTGTGCTATCCATTTGGTTGAGTTGAGTTGTCTTGATCTGCAGGATCAAGAAAGTATCTGGCATCCTCCCTAATAGGAAATTAGTGGGTCTCAACACTAGCAACTGAGGCTGAGGATATTGAATTAATTAATATTATTAATTAAGATGACAAATTGCTTAAATATAATGTCAAAAAATATTGGGAAATGATCCCAGTAGAGTTTTCAGTCAAGTTTGACACTAGCAACTTATGCCAAGAATGTCAAATTAATCAATACTAATTGTTTAGTTTGGCAGGCTTTTATCAGGTGCCAACTCCATGTGAAAATGATTGTGGGATTTCTGGCAGCAAGTCAAATCTCAGAGTATCATAAACTTATGCCAAAGATGCCAAAACTTTTAATATTAATTAAATAAAGTCAAATCACATTTTGACTATGTGAGTGTATCTGGTGAAATCCCCAACAGTATTTTGGTTTAATTTGACACTGATGACTTATGTTGAGGATGTCAATATAATTAATATATTCAGATTATGACAAATCAAGGATCAATGTAATCATGGACATTTGAGGATGATGAGTATTGTCAGTGATAGTGCTGACAAATACTTAGCAGAGAGAATTGCCAGTGAGTGCTGATGATGCTGGCAATAGATGCCAATGATATGGACAGGCAATAGATGCCTATAAGTAGTTTGGTCTCCCTCTTAGTAAAAATATCTTTTGATCTTCAAATCTAATATTTGTTTTTCCATCTTTATTAAGCTTTTAGTTAATAGTAATTATCTTGTCTTGTAGAGGTGGGACTCAAGATCCCCAGTTGTTAGGTGCTGGGTTAAAACATCTGGAGTGGTTGGCGCAACCAACTCCCAACCTTGAACTAGATGGAAACTCTGTGGGAACTTGGGCAACTAGCAGCAACAATTAAGGACTGGAAATATTGAAGGGGAGAAGCCCTGAGGGAGTCAATATAGAGGCCGCTGAATTACAATTGTTGGACATGTCCCAGGAGAGAACCTCTGAGATATAACAAGTGGACATGCCTCAGAAGAAGAAGTTATTGGTCTGCTGGGTTGGTGGGTTGCCCTGCGAATTTGTAAAGAAAAGGTTGCCAATGATTGTGAAAAAGAAAGGGTCAGCAGTCTTCATACTGTTTGGCCTGGCACACTAATGGAGTCACCTAGTATTGAGAATGAAAAATTCTCAACAAAAATTTAACCAATCTATATATATGTATATATTAATTAAGAAACTTTAAGAGACTGGGTAAGTTCAACTACTTCTGAATGATATTAGTAATGAAAGTTTATTGTTATATAACTTGATTATGGCCTGCCCGCCAATAATTTAATTTGCTTTATCTCTCAAGTCCAAATATCCAATAATTTAAATCAGGGTAAACTTTAAAAAATGCATCATTTATATGAAGAAATAATATGTTCGCTCTACATCAGATGGTAAATATGGTCACATGAAAGACTGACACATATTATTGACATTGGATATTAAACCCCTATCCAATCAAAGCCTTTTTTGAAGTTAAAGTTAGAGGAACAATACATGGAGACTGAGCCTAAGAAATTATTGGATGACAGCTTACTTTTGCCCTCCCAGAGTTTATGGTCATTCCCTACTGTTACTTGTAAAGAAGAAGAATGATGGTCACATATTAGTGATAAATTACAGGAAGATAAACAGCCTCATAATGAAAGACAGCTATCCAATTATCACAAATTGGTGATGCCTTGGTACAACTCTCTGGCTCAAATTTATTCTCCATGATAAACCTCACTAGTGGATATTTGTAAGATATATCTATCACCAGAAGATCAATAAAAATGCGCGTTGATATGTTAGAAAGATATTTTTAACATACCTGGCTCCCTCATGGATTATGCAATTTTCTCACATTGTTTCAACAGGTAATGGATTAAATCATGCAAGACTTTAAATAAGCTGTGTGATCATGTACCTAAATGACATAACAAGTTCATCTCTAAATCTTTACTAATTATCTAGACCACCTCCAGTCTATTTTTCAATGTCTGAGAGAGAGCCACAGAAAATTAAAACCTGCATAATAAACCTTCTTTCAGCAGGAACTGGAATTTTTAGGACATGCCATATTGCAGAAGGAATTCAACCCTTGTACAATAAGGTTGAAGAAATCTCCAAGATGCCTGAGATGAAGAGCCTCCAAGACATACAGGTATTTTTAGAATTGATAGGTTATTATCATCAATTTTATTCCCTAATTTTGCTTAACTCACCAAACTTCTTGTCTTTTTGTTTGCCTAAAATACCAATTTCATGTGGGGTGTTAAGAAAAACTGCATTTGAGTCAATAAAGAGTTTTTTGAATAGAAGATAAGATAAAAACGTCCAAACTATGATAAGCTATTCATCCTGTTTACATATTCCTTCTATTTAGCCATAGGTGCCATTCTCTCTCAATTGGATAATGAAAGCATTGAACACTTTGTGTCCTAATACAGCAAAACTCTTTTTCCAAAGCTGAGTGGAATTATAGCATTACATAGAAAGAGTGCTCAGATTTTCTCCTAGTGGTGCTTTTTTGGCTCTTAGTAGAACAAACTTAAAGTTGTTTAAGACCATGCTTTGTTAAAGTGGCTGATAACATGAGAGATCTAACAGGAAGACTAGTCTTCTGGGTTTTCAAACTTCAGCACAATGACATGAATATCATCCATTAATTAAAATAAGATAACATGAATGTAGATGAACTGAATAGATTGCCCTTACTTTACTTGGACAATCAAAGCTATATACTACAAAACCTACTCATTAATCTAGATTCTTGGGAGGACAAAGATGAACCAGATAAAAGATGCTCAAACGACACACTCAATATAAAAAACTCTCAATGAATTACTTTTAAGAAAGTCAAAACTGAATGGCTACCTTACATGCAACATTTTGAAAGGGTACTAGTTATAATGGAATCCTACAATACCTTAGTTCATGGAGGATTCAGTAAATCTATGAATGGATCAAGGGTTGCTACTATTGGGAGGTAATACTGGATTCTTTAGTGGAAGTCTTAGACGCTTTCATCAGTCAAAAAGCAGATGCCACATAAAACCAATTACAAGTATCAGCTCAATACCCTCAGCAGCCATTTCATACCATTAGTTTAGATTTCATAGGTCCATTACCTGAATCTACAGGAGGGAATTACTACATCCTTGTGTTAATTGATAATTTCATAAAGTGATCAGAGCAAGCGCCATTCCCACGCAGACTGCCAAGGCTTTGTTAACTTTTTATACCAAAATATATCTACTAGGTACATCTGCCCGCAGGTAATGTTACACAACAATGGGAAAATTATACTTAAAGTGATGTGAAGATCTTAGCTACTATTATGAAAACTCAACAATTATTTTCAATGCCCTACAAACCATCAACTAACAGAGATGTAGAAAGAGAAAATGGAACGTTAGCTTCAATATTACATACAATGGCCATTACTGATCCATTATATTAGGACCAATATCTTTTACTTGCGTTGATGGCTTATAAGATAGGTTCCATTGAATCATCAAAATGTCATTCTTCAAGGCCTTAGATGGAAGAGAACCTGGAATTTTGGCTCTAATAGCTTTTGAAGTTATCAATGTGAGTATCAAATAGCCTGAAAAAGTGCTAATAAGACTAGCTAGAATATTATAGCAGCTTCAATCAGAGTGAATGACTAAGCTATCCAAAAAGTTTATATGAGAAGGATAAGCAGCAAATGTATCCCGCCAATCTTTACACCCTTTTAAGATTTTATTTAGTCTTGTATGATCATAATTGTATAGTGCCCTACGGATGAAAATTAGATTTTACCCAGGATAGCCATATGCTATAGCTCAAATATGGGGACAAATAATTAATCAAGCTCATAAAAACTGAAGTAAGTATCAAGTGCATATATGGTTTTTTTGTGTTGGTATTCCACTGCCAATATTCTTGAGGAGGGTGATGTCAGATACCAGGATATCAGTTATGATGGGAAGAATATCAACCATTTTTCTCATATAATAGAATTGATGCCTAGACATGAGAAGGTCAGTTTAAGAAGTTACCTTAATTAATCATGCAGAAATTAATAGTTGGTAATGCAAAACCAATAATAGGGAAATTCATTGGATTAATTTAAGCATAGAATACCCAAGTTAAAATCCTGCTTAATCAAAATAAAAGATCATTGTTTTTTAGGTGACTATTACTCAAGGTGGCACATGAGGCAATAAATTAAGACAAGCCCACAAAAAGTAAGGATCAAGAATCTGCCTAATTATTGACCTAAGTGATACCAATTCTCACTTGACTTGGTACATTCAACATACATTTTTGCCCTATCAAATTTTGCTACAAAGGCAATATACCATCTTGATTGCATCGCCTGACCAAGAGCTTCCCATATGAATTTTATCTATATTATATTTATTAAACTATTACTTTTGGGTATATTGTTTAATGTGACATATAACAACCCTTATCCTTTTATTTACCTGAGGCAAGCCAACCAGGGGATGGACAATACTGAGCTTCAAGGAGCAAAACTTATACTAAACTAAAATTTGACAAACAGAAAGAGATGAGCATATTACTAAAACTGAATCAAAAAATAATTAAAAAACTAAAGTGATCCAACTAGTCAGATGTGGTAAACTGCTATGCGTCCATGGCGGGGGATGAGTGGGATCAGGAGCCTCATTTTCCTCCTCTGTGTTGGACAGTGTACATCAGACCTCTGAGAGCATGGGAGTGGGTGCATCCTCATAATAAAGGGCAAGGTAGCAGAGTGGGGCTTGTGCTCAAATTTTGCTATGAGGAGGGTGGTGATATATTTGGATAGGGCTTTATCAGCCTCAAGGCAAACTTTGGGTAGGGTGGTGAAGGTGGCGATGTTGTTGCTGGTAATGTGGATCTTGGACCCAAATTTTGTGACCATCATAACTTTTTGTATTCTTTTTTGGCAACTTGGTGGAATTAAAGGAATTCTTTTTTATAAACTTGTTGCATGATGGAAGGACAGGGGCAGGTATCCCCTTGGCAAAGAATGCAACTTATTTTGCTACGGCCTTTTGGAGGGGGTGACAATCAGAGGAGGCAACAGCCTCTTTGGTGAGTTGGTTGCACTTCAGAATTCATTGGCATTAGAGTGTAGAGCATAGTTCTGAGTTGTAAATTGAATTACATATTCTGCATTTAGGTACATTTCAAGGCCTGGGGCCTCAACTGAGTCAGGGATGAGATTTTACAGATCATTAATTTACAGCAAATAATCCCAGATATTTTGGTTAAAAACAATATGTTGATTAGCATATGGATTTGGTGTCTGTGTGGGTTTTTCTAAATTTACTGGGCTCCATGCTGGCTACTGATTAGTTGGAGTGGAATTGGGGGTTTGACATGTAGGTTTCTTATTAGCTGAATCAGTGGCATTTGCATCTATCATTTTGGGGGGAGGGGAAGGGAGGATTGTGCCCCATTCAAAAAAGTTTATGTCAGCAACGAGAGCATCATGGGGGGAGTCAAGAATGTGGGCTTCAGCTCGGGCTTGGTGGGGCAGCGCCATTTTGAGTGGTCCAGGTTAAAATAATGGGGCAGATCATGTGCCCTTTGTCTATTCTGGCCCAGAAAGGGTGGTTGGGGGCAGAGGGGACATCATTGTGAGGGGGAATTAAAATGGAAATTTTGGTTGATATTGGGCATATAGCTGCAAAGGCGTGAGGGACTGCAAGTTAGGTGGCTCCATTGGTAGAACAAATTGTAGGATTGGGTCAGCGCCATATTCTGACAACCCAGCTATTGTTTGTTGTATAAAGTATCAGGGGGATGGGGGGCCTGCAAATTAAACCACAAGAGAGGTGTCATAACGCAACTGGGTGCAAGTATTTGGGATGGGTGTTCCCAGAACACCAGGGGAATGTTGGCTGCAATTGCAGAATTGGCTTCACAGGTGAATCTGAGGTTAAAGTACCCTTTGTTGGGGCGGAAGTCAATAAAGCCTGCAAGTTGCATAAGTACCTGAGGTAATTCTATGATTTGTTTATCGTTGTAGGGAAACAAGTTGTCATATTCAACCCAGAAGATAAATTGCATCTTGCTTTGAGAGAGCACAATAGGGCTATAAGGCATCTCTTGGGAACTTGCAAGTTGGAGGGCAAGAATTTTGGGGGAAAGTAATAACCTGAGGCATTGGGGCTGGTTGATCTAGCTTAAAAGTGTTTTTACACTGAGTGGAAGATGCTAGGGTGGGGGGTTTTACCACTTCCCCATTTTGGAGCAGCAAGAGTTAAGGATGAGGACATCAAGGTTTTGCTGTGATTCAGTCTTTCAGAATTTTTCAGTTATGCTGTTATTTTTAAATTTGATATTAAAGTGATATTGAGTTGAAAGAAAAGCTGCTAAAAACACATATCTTATACTATAATAAAGTCACGTTATTAAAATATATCTTTTTTGGTACTTGACTTTAATAAGTCCATTTCTCTGTACTTAACATAAGACAGATACTCTATCTGACAAAAAATAAGTGGTGACTTTAGCTCTTAAAATATAATAGACTTGCCATGAATTTTTTATAGATCAAGTATTGACTGTCAGGCTTCTTGCACATAGCACCATTGAGTTTAAAATGGAATCCTAACAGTGATCTATTAAACATCAGTATTATCTTGGTAGTCTTCTGTCCAACGTCAAGCACATCTTTATGGTTTATATTGATAGAGCTATCCATGACAGATATGGAATAATCATTTTAGTAAATCTGACTGATGGAAATGGAGCTGGCTTTGGTGAAACTGAACATTCAGTTAACAAGTAGATGGGAATCAATCTGCAGAAGGTAAGATTATATAGGGGATATATAGATGCTTAAATTTAAGTGTGAGTAAACGCTTCCAAAATATTTGATGGCTGATTGGTAGGTATTAATATGCTTTACACTGAAAATCAGGATGAGGGCATAACAAATTATAAATGCATGGGTTTGGACCTAAAGTGTTAGCAAAATATATCCCATCAATAATTGGGACATGGGTAAACTGAGGTCTATAGGGTTTTAAGGGTATTATGTTCTGAAGTTGATATTCTGTGGTGGGTCAAACCCTCAAATCACAATAGCTATATCCTATGTTACTAACGCCCAATAAAATAACAAAAAAGGCAGATTGTGTGAAAACTTTTAATTTATTGATATATCCATAACAAGTATATATAGTATTTATAAATTGAAGAGTCCAAAGTAAAAGTTGATCTATATAGCATCAAATGTTTTTCATAGTACAATTATGCATTTGATGCTTAGTTTCAGGCTATAGGAGTCCAATTATTTAATCATTTGGGATCTTCCAGGCTCCCTTATTAGAGTGTATGGAGTTAAGTCTTTCGTTTAAATACATGGCTGATTTTTGTTTACCCTAATGTTGTCATGACACATGATGCTATTGCGGCCACATGGTAACATAAGTAGTCCTGATTGATGGAGCATGCAAAATAAGTCCACTTTCCATATTAGAAAATTTTATATTGCTCAGATTTTTTCAGATGAGGAAGATTTTAAGAAAAAGCTACCTGAGATAAGTCTGGCCATATAAGCAGGGTGTTCTAGCACCCAGTGCATGGCTAGAGTAACAAGGGCTCAGCTGGCCTATCGAATTTTAGTTTTAGAACTAAGAGGTTAAAGTGATTAGTGAACTGAGTCCAAGTTTATACTAAAGGCCCTCACAACAAGTTAGGATGTTTTAAGGGGGGCAACTTTGGGTCTTACTGGAGCAATCCCATGGGTGTAAGCCTCAAGGAACAACCCCTGAAGCTTGATTGGGAGAAATTCCCATTTCAGACAAAATAGGTAAAAAGCCAGTGGCCATCCCTCTAATCACCTTGGGTGATCTAGCCTATATGGTGGACAAGAGATGGGTAATGTTATATCCCCCGTTAATTGTGCCTCATCAGCACTGCTCATCACTAAAGAATTGATGGTTAAAATTTAGAAGCTGTGCCAGGAGGTAGTGGAAGATAGAAGCCATTACTAGAAAAAGGCAATTAATGCATGTCCCCAGGGGGTATCAGCAGGTTTGAGTTCTGCCATGAAAGTAAAGTCACATTCTGCCAAATGTAAGGAGATCAAGTTAGTTTCAGAGCGCAAAGGTTTCCATCAGTCAGGTTTCCCCAGCAGATTTTCAAAATGTGCCCATCCCCAACAGGTACAGACATGGTTAATCCTTTCCTTATTAATATAGCCAGCCATATGTTGCCTGGTTGTGGGTACAACATTTTATACACCAAAGGCGTTGTCATCATTATATTAAGCGCAATTGCAGTGGAATGAATATTCTTGCTATTAAATTCAATGTTAATTTACTTGGGCAAATCAGGTCTTGATCATCACCAAAGAATTGGTGAGTAATTTTCAGAAGCTGTGCCAGGAGAAGGTGGTGGTTAGAATCCATTGCCAGCAAAAGGCAATCAGCGTATATTCCCAAGAGGTGGTATCAGCAGGTTTGAGTTCTGTTAAAAAGTTCAAGTCACATTCCTCAAAAAATATAGGGACCAAGTTAGTTTCAGGGCGCAAAGATTAACATCCGCCAGGTTTCCCCAAAAGATTTTCAAATGAACCCATCACTGACAGGTATAGGTGTGGTTAATCCTTTTCTTCAAAAATAGAGCCAGCTATATGTTGCCTGGGTGTGAGTGCAACATTTTATCCACCAAAAGCGTTGTCATCATTATACTAAGCGCGATTGCAGTGGAATGAATATCCTTTCTAGCAAATTTAATGTCAAACTACCTAGGAAGATCAGAGCTGAGCCAGTATTGAATATTGTTTAGAATGGCAATCCAATGGAAACAAAGTTAATTTATAATATTGATGGTAGTGTGTTTAGCTTTAGTTCCCCATTTATTAAGTGTATAGGGCATAAGTCCCATGACAAGAACTGCTGTCCCTCCATCTCTTACCCTTTTCACCATTTGGGGTTTAATAAAAATCCTTAAAATAGACAAATCTATCTGTGTGATAGAGAGTTCTATTGGATAGTTAGTAGGGATGATTTTCAATTCTGGAAATCCCTAGTTGGTCCATGTAGCTTCCCTTTTCTTATGAATATCCATCAATATGGATGGCTGTAACTGAGATATGCTGGCTAGGGTTTTAGGTGGTCACTCACCTGGAGATCCAGGCTGGTATTATTATTATCAGCATGCTCTATGACAATGGGCGGAGGAGGCAGGGTGGGCAACGATCCTCAGAGGTTTGCAGCTTAGCATTATAGATAAAAATTATAAATAGTTTAAAGATATAAAATGGAAGTAATGTACCAAACTTATAGTGAATTAGCAGAATATTTAGGTGAAGACAGTATTCATGGCATGCATGATGGAACACCAGATGAGCTCAGGAATACCAAGGCCTAATAATTTGATGGTAACGTTAATACTACAGGATTGCTAAGGTTGTGATAAATTTTCCAAGAAGGTTTAAATTAAATTTTGGATATGGTATAAATCAAAAACTTATTCACCATGAAGGCAAAGGGTTATGACACTTGATATTAAATTTGGACTGGGGTTATTTTAATTAAAGTAAGGGTGTAAACTAAAGGATAGACTGGTAACCTACCCTAAGGAGGGTGATTACCTTTATTGTGGAGGCAGGAGATGGGATCTTAGAGCTTTAGGGGTGACAAAGTCACATATGTAGCCTTCTTTGCTAGGCTTGGATTTGTATGATGGTGCTGAGGGGATGAAGCCACTAAGGTTATAGATTACATCCTGAACTTTTTACTAGCATGTCTGCCAGATCAGGAGAAATCTAGCAAGGTGCTGCCAATCTTGAACAGAGTTTACCAATTGGGTCTATTACAAATACCAGTTCTGTGGGAACCTTTTCAAGCTGTATAACTTATTGAATAGATATTGGTGGTGATATGCATGATCTACAGGTTTAACTACAATCTGAACTATTGGTAAACCCAATCTGGAATATTTGACATATAAGAGCTCATATGGGAATTTGGGTGGGGTGGGCCAGTTTACTAAATCTCATTGGTGACTAAGTCAATCTTGGGACGAGCCTGAGGGTCCTACTTGAGGTCCCTAAACTGAACCACCTTTCTGCACACCTCTTCAATCAACTTCACCAGATCAGAAGAGTAAATGGGGGCAGAGAGGGAGGTTCTTTAGCCAGGGCAGTAACCCAACGCTCAACCACAACATGAGCTAGGTCACTTATCTTAAAGAGGGGCACAACTGGGGGCTTAGGCCTCTTTCTATTCTATGTGGGAATTGCCTGCAATCTAGCTGGATGGGCTGGTCATCTTAACTTACAGAAACTCCCTTTGGGACAGGTTTTTGGTGATTATCCCATCATCCACTGTTGAACACAAGGATCTAAAAGGGGGTTCTTTTAAGGCATCATCTGTGACATCATGTGCATAGTCATCTGGACCGGGTCCTATAATTGCAGGTCCTCTGACATCAAGATGACTGGGTATTAAATCATTTGGGTGTCCAGAAGAATATAAGAGCCTTAGTTAGAAAGGATTTTTGGCCTTTGAAGCCTATAGAAGGGGCTTTGGAGTTATTTAAAAACATCTTAATTGCTGGCCATACAAGTTGGGACTTGATCTTTTTATAGCCAGCTAGATCATTGATACCAATTTTAAAAAGGTTAAATAGTGGGGTTTCAGGGAGGTTCGACCATAGCTTGATTAATGGGGCCCTATAGTTGGGAGGTTACTGATAAAACTAGGTTCAAGAAGGGTAGTCAAGAAGATCATATTGATATAATAGTTGTAATAACTTTATCTATTGGAATATCATTGGAAGCTTATAAAAATTTCCCAACTTAAAGTACTGCAAAAGGGATAAATTTAAGCTATAAAGTTGAATGTTTAAAACTTACAGCTAAGTAAGTTTGCCGGTCTCACATGAGATAGGGGTATTTTATCTGGAGGAAGATTTGCATCACACTTCTTCCAATGGTGAGCTGATCAGTCTGTATCATGATACTCTGAGATCAAAAGGTGTTCCATAGAAGACTTATAAGGTATGTCACTTATTATGGTGGTCCATCAGGTTGGGTAAGAAATCTCATTAGTGATAACTGTTGATCTTTAATCCATATCTATTTATTGAATGGTACATCTATAAACCTGAGCATCATATGTAAAACCTAAGTATGGGCTATTGTTTTATTAATCAATCTTGAAAATAGTTTCACTATGTTATTATCCTTTGGTTAAGACCTTTAGTTATAAGTAAATATGATTATCTAATAAGGGATTTCAAATATAGCCAAATAATAAATAGATAACGCAGTTGCAATTCATTAGGATCTTCTGGGGTACTAGCCAATCATCATAAAATTTTTGCTATTGTTGAAACCCCCTTCAAGCCTATAATAGGGGCTTCCAAACTGATTAACACCTTCTTAATTGAGTAATCATTAGAATATTAAAGATATATTAGTTTATTATAGTTTCCATCAAGTTGATTTGAGTTGAGGGGATTTGATAGTATGATGGGACCTCCAATATTCTTCCCATAAGGATCAGGTATTGTAATATCTAACACAACAAAGGTTTCCAAACGTCTACAATATGTTATCACCACCGCATGTGGGATTGAATTGTAAGTTTGGCTAATTTTAGATTCCAAAAAGGAGATTAGGTATGGTTGGGGGTTTCAACTTCATGGGTTGGATATTTCTGTAAAGGTAAGATATGGGCGCATATTTAAGTTTAATTGAGATGGTTTAAGATTGTAATGAACCAAGGGTTTAAAATAACATTGGCTTACATTTTTCACCACAATATGAAATATAAACCTTAAACTGATGGGGTTATCAACGCTTAACTTTTACAGATCAGTGACTAGCTTAAATCCTTGAGTTATGGAAAAGGTTCACTTTTTAATGAACTTAAAGGGATCTCATTTGGAGCTTTTTCTTTCCACTTGATCTCACTTTTGAGCAATTTTACAAAAAAGGTTAAGTTATCTACAGCCATCTGATTACATCCATTATCTAATTTATGTCGTCATATCCGCCACCTGCTGCTCCAGTGTGAGGCAGTGGTGATCCACTTCCCAGAGTTTTCTGCCCAGAAGGGAACGCATTTGGACGAGCTCAAATAGTCCACCAAAATCTACAGGCTGTTTTGTCCATCCATGGGACTTAGCACTCCATCTTGCGTGCATCCACCTAACTTTCCCCCATCCTCTCACCCTCCCTAGATTCAATATTTAATTTTGCATCCATGTCAACTATGGGCGTTTATTCCATATGCTGACAAAATAAAATCTAACTTGCCACTGCTGCTTTTGCACCAGCTGGTTTTATTGATTTCTGCTCTTTTAAGGGCTATTTTAACATAGGTTTTCAGAAAAGAGGAGAATGCAGCAGAAGCAGCAGCGTTGACTTTATAATTTTTTAAAATACGTCAGTCCTCACTATCCAAACTAATCTCCCTGATGATACCACATTGGTGGTGTCATTTGCCAATCTCCCCTCACATCTCCCACCCCAAATTTTATATGATGAGTTGATGTTGGGGCTTTTGGCTTATGGCACTTAGCTAACAACATATTCACTGTTTCTTCTGGTGCAGAGCATCTTGCTGCCCCTCAAGCCACTGCCAACATCATCCCAAATCACTCTGCAATTGCACATCAAATACCCCACATGCTCACATTGCTGCAGCACTGGAGCATTTCTTTTAGGCTCATGTCATTAACTGTCAGCATATTTTCCCCTCTGTTTTGAGCTTGATCACTCCAAAAGGTCATGCCCTCATGCCAAATCACCTGGTACTATATTAGAACCATTTTCAGCGGAATCTGAATGGTCGTTTTGTTGCTCCCTCCCACCCAACATTCTCCCTCAATAGGCCAAAGTGGGAAGGCACCCACCAAAACATCCATCCACACTCACCACCTGGGGCTCAACCTGACCAATCAGAATCAGGCCTGGACCACCATTCATACCCAAACACCCACCCATTCACATACTACCACTTATTCAAATCCTGCATCCACTATTCTCATAAACCAAAATCCTTGGAATCTATTGGATGAGGTCAATGAATCAGGTAAAATGATCACAAATGAGGATGATGAATCCAGTGAAAAAGTCCCAGATGAATATGATTGGACTGAATTTTATAGTTCTGATTTTGATAAAATCTTATCCCCAGATGATATTCTCTTAAACCCAATGTCATCCCCTCTCAAAGTAACCACCAGCTTGCATTAGCAGTGGTGGCCTCACCCCATAGCCACCACCTCCGCAATGCAGTGGATTAATCATTTAGTCATTTCCATGAAGGACTAAGCATAATCAACTTCCCCCTGATTTTCCCAAGTAGCACAGAAGGAAATTACCAAATTGGCTGCTGATGCCAATAATGCTGTTGCACATGTTGCAGACATAGCAAGATTTATCCCAACCTCTCAAAATTACCTAGCAAATGATTGACAGCTGTTGGGATTGTTGCCCATATTCCTAGCCTGCTAGATTACCTGGTGTCACTAGGGTATAATTCCCTAATGCAAGGTTAATTGGACTTCAGTTGACCCTGATTTTGGGGTAATTATGTTTGGGGGATTTTTAGGCTATTTGCCTGGTCAGATCTGTCAGGGATCGATCTGTATTAATGCTTAAGATCAAGTTGGGCAGAGTTGCCAACAAAATAGGGGCATCTGATAGTTAATTAACTATCAGGTGTACTGATTGGGATCAGTCAGGTTTTATCAGTGACTGATCAGGAATTTAAGGAGTAAGTTGCAAGGCAAGAGATGCCATCTGCAACTAACGAATTGATCAGTTGGTTCATGAACTGCCTTAATGGGTAACAAGTCCCATTACCTAAGCATGTCACTTGCCAAATATGGTTGGTTCAAATGGATCAAGAAGAAAATTTTAGGGAAATATTTTCTGACACTTTTCATTTTAAGTCTTGAGAATGTCCAATGACAGAATCCTAGCTAGGATGGGGAAGACCATTGCTGCTGAGACAAGGATGGGTGATTCAACAGCAACAGCTGCTATTTCGTCGAGTAGGTGTCAACCAAGGGTTGGGTGCTGAATCCCTCACTATAAATTCCCTAGAATTTACTAATAAAATATATAGTAATACATAATATAGAATTTACCAGATATAACTATCACTTTTACTTAAGTCTTAGCATAGTAAACTTTATCAGCATTCATTTATTCTATGCTTTTTCAGGGATATTATTGCTGTGTGTGAATATTGGGAGACACTTTAAGATAAAGAGTAAAATCTGAGCGGGGATCCAGAGAAGAAGCAGAACCAAATCGTGATTACTGACAACTATGTGTCAAACCCTAGAAACTGTAGATGGGAATTTTAGAGAAGATCAAGTTAGGCAGTATGAGGGAACAAATTCCTATTTCAAGACATCATAAGTATTTTGAGAGGAAATACTGGCTGAGCGTTGGGCTGAGATCTAGTACTTCCATTCAACTATGGATAATAGCCATCATGCTATTATCAACTGATTATATCAACTTTTATACAATGCAGAAGAATTGCACAAAACCCAAACCTGTGCAATTGATAGCTTTATAGGGGCCATTGGCCAAAAATAATCAAGATCCTATAGATTTTACAAAGTGGTGTTCACTACAGGGTTTTAGTTGAGTAGAAGAACTTAGAAGGATGTCATATAAAGATGAGATAAGAAAATTATGGATGGAGTTGGCAACCATTAATCAGAATGCGCTGACAGTGAATCATTGAGAATTTGCAGCCTTAAAAGAAAGAGTCGCTAAGATGGAGGAAGGGATTGATAATGTTGCGAGTTTCATGAATGAGTTACTTTAAAAAGTAACGTCTTTAAAAAAGAAAGAAGGGGACTTGATTTGAGAAGCCTTATTTCTGAAAATGGAGCATGAAGCAGATCATATTTGTTTTAGAGCTTTCAGTGCTGATATCGAGTGACTGATTAAACAGGTTGAGGAGTTAAAAGCTCACAAATGCAATTGTGAGCCATATGCAGCGATGGATGCTGAATAAAGAACTTCTCATATGATATTTGGGAAGTTGACTACCCCAAGAAACATGCTTTCCACTTTTATTGCTATTTCAGTGATGATGCCCAAAATCCCTCCTCAAGTGAGCTGAGTAGCCAAACCTAGAGAGTTGGCTAGAGAAACCTTGGAGGAATTCAAGGTGACACCAAAATTGATGACTTTCCATCAGGATAATGCCCCAGAATTTTTCTGAATGTTTGATATGACAAAGTATGGATATGGTGATCATCAAAAGGCATTGGCGGTGATGAATTGCCTAAACACCAATTGTCAAAACCTAGTGTTGTCCCATCTGGAGGGGGACAGCTGGTCGTACACAGAGGCAAAAGGGGCCATTATGAATGAATTCAGAAGCCCAATGCACATGTTAAAGCGCAAACAAGAGTTTATGGGCATCCAATTCCATAAAGATGAATCTTTAGCAAGCTTTGCTAATCGTTTCTACCAGGAATTGCAAATCCTGATTAAAGCAAAGGTGCTGGATGATTTTGATGCCAGAATTTCATTGCAAGTAGCCCTTTGGCCCTAATGCAATCTGTACTTAATGATGTCTTCCATGTTCACGACGGAAATTACTACCTCTCAGATGGTATAAAATTTTAAAATCTTGGGAGCAACCTTCGATGCCCCAAACAGAAGTTAAAATCAAAACCAGTACAAAATTTGAATCTCATGAAGGGGAACAAGGGTGCTAAAGAGATGAACAACTGAACCGTGCTGGGAATTAAGCCCAAAGACTTCAGATGGATTAATAAGAAAGAGAAAGTCTGTTACCAATGTGGAGGAAAAGAACATTTTGCTGTAAATTTCAAGAAGCTTTCAGAAAGAGCAGCTACTATTCAAGCCGCTCATAATTTGTTGGACATGGAGGCCTGAGAAAAATGACTGACCATATTTACAAGTACTACTACTGGGAGTCAATCAACTATGATGTCGCCAACTATCTAGCTTGTTGTGTGGAGTGCCAGTTGCACAAGCCACATAAGATTATGACTGGATACTGACTGGTCCACCCTGAATTTGCTTGGCATATGGTGTCCATCGATGTGATGGAATCACTGATGATGAGCACAGGGGTAGTCAAGTACATAATAGTTGCAATCAATCAACT
Organism: Massospora cicadina; assembly: GCA_022478985.1. Classification (NCBI taxonomy): domain Eukaryota; kingdom Fungi; phylum Entomophthoromycota; class Entomophthoromycetes; order Entomophthorales; family Entomophthoraceae; genus Massospora; species Massospora cicadina. The sequence goes on along the minus strand of JAKSZP010005394.1, from coordinate 126,087 downwards.
GATGAGATGGGTCAATATGAAGGCCCTGTAAAAAGCAGATGCTATAAGTACTGAAAAGTTCATCCTGTATCAAGTAGTATACTGACATGGATGCCCACAGGTCCTGCTGAGTGACAATGGGACAAACTTCACATCTCATGTGATCCTGCGGTTAAATGAGATAATGGGGATCCAAGGAGTCATGTCTGTACCCTACTGGCTGGAGAATAACATACTGGTAGAACAAGTTAATGGGACGCTGGCTCCAATGCTGAGGAAGCTGGTCACAGGAAGAAGTTCTGCGTGGGGAATGTACCAGAGTTTGTTAATGTTTGCCTACAATATCAGTTATCATATGGCAATGGGAAAACGCCGTTTGAATTGCTATATGGGAGGAAGGCTGCGTTGCTGCCAATTTTATATTTGGCGGTAGAACCAATATTGGGGATGAGTGCTGAGCAGTACCTGAACTGATTGATGAATATCCTGATCAAAATGCAATCACAAGTATTTGATACAACTTTGAAGAAAAGGATATGAGTGAAAATGACAGATGATAAGAACTGACCGGCCTTAGCAGAATATTGAATAGGTGAAAGAGTTGCCTATTGCAATACTCATGGCTTCAGAAGAAGAATAAAACTGGATGCATTGTGGTCAGGTACGTTTGAGATTATTGACAAGATGGCAACGGATGCCTACTCCATCAAGAACCTCTTGGATGGAAGGGTAATAAATTGAGTCCATTGCTAAGTATTTGAAGCGATGGATCAATGAAAAAAATAACAAAAAAGAGTTCCTGAAGGACCGCTGAACCATTAAGTTGGTTATGTCCTAAGGATTAGGTCAAGTCTGAAAAAAAGACCTCTGAACCAATCTAGATGGTTAAGTCTTAAAGTAAGACCTCTGAATCATAGATAACTGATAGGTCTAAGAATAACTAGGATCCAGTTTGGGGAAAAATAAAAAGATGGACCACTGAATCAAAACAAGGTCAAGTCCCAAAGAAAAAAAAAGAAAATAAAAGATTTATAAAGATATTGCAAAAATTATAAAAACTGCATTATAAAAAATGATACATTTTTATAATTTTTATTTTTTATTGATTATCCTCAATTTGGGGATGATACCGTCTATGTTGCCTCTTGGGGGAAAAGGATGGATTGCAGTAAAAGTGAATAACCCATCAAAATATATGTGAGATTGGATGTTAGCAAGGGCTAAACCTACATGAAAACAAGTTCATTGAGAGGACGCAGATCCCTGCAAGAAAGTGACTAGAGGAAGGGAAATTGAGATGTCAGAAGAAGCAAACGTGATACTCTGGAGCAGGGAGGGAAGCAACAGTACAAGAAGGGGCAGTTAGCAAATAACCCTAAGTAATCCCAATATGGTACCAGAGCAAGAATATAGGTCTTGAGCGCTTGCCAATGAGCTTCATCAAGAACACTGGACATATGGGCTGGCAATGAACAAGGGATACTAGGAGGGGGTTGCCAAATCATGCCCCCTATCAAAGCCATCAGCGGAAGATACCAATGGGATGCACCAAAAATAAGATACTCATGCAAGGAATGAATGGCATCCTGCAAGCGATGACTATGAGCTTTTCAAAAGCTGAAGCAGAAAGAGTGATGGAAACTGGGAGAGGCTGGAAGCTTTGTGGCCCAACTTTGAAGAACTTGGCCAGCAAAGCAAAGAGCATAAGCTACATTATTATGATCTAGGATGTTTTCAAGTTAGGAAGAGTTCAGAGCTATAGATAAAGCCTTGGTGACTTGGGCCCTTAATTCTGCATAGGGGAGTTTGAAATGTACTCTGTTGCTGATGGTGAGTTTGGTGATCAAAACAGCTGGCTTGTAATATTGATCAAGTTGGAAGAGGAACTCTGAAAGCAAGTCTGACCCAGCAAAGAATGAACAATCAAGAGTGAAGGGCATTATTTTAGGAGGATCAACAATGACGTTAGGTGCATCTGCAAAAGGAGCCAAATCCAAGAGATTGTTTAAATATAACTCTGGAATCAATGACAGAGGAAGGATTGGTGGCGAGTCATTTGAGGTGACCGCTAACCTGGTTTCAGTGGGGTTGTTTACCATTTTATAATATTCTGGAAGAACTAGCCACTGGTACTTGACTAGGAGTATGAGTCCTGGAAGGACCATAGAAAAGGTTCCGTCATGCAGACTGACTCAGCTTCTGGAAGATCCAAAGATCTTGATCAGACAAACTGTTGAGAAGCTTTTGGTACCATGACTCAGAATTTGACATATGAGCAGGATGAGAGGGAGGATATCAGACTTATATGATAGTTGTAATTATGCACTCCAAAATCAATTAAGCTCCAATTTTGGAGAAATTAATCTCAAAATTAATGGGATAAACTTTCTAGAGAAGAATTAAGAATGATATTATCCAAAAGGTTATGAGAAGAAAAATAACAAATTCAAACATAAATGAGCATTCTTAATTGGGCTGCAAAATGAACATCGATGGCAAGAGTCTCCTGTTGAGGATGAGGAGAAAATCAGGAAATCAAGTGCGCTGGACCAAGAATCCTGAATATGACAGTAGGTTATATGCCCTGATGGGGGGAAAACTGGGTCCTGGGATTAATATCATCATGAGTAGATTGAACAGACTAGCATGATAGAATATCATGGGGACCGCACTCTGAGTAGGCAGTAGCAAGGAGGAAGAGGAAAAGAGCCACATGCTGAAGGTCATCCTGAGCAGCGTTGAGTACTGGTGATTACATTCCGCTTGAGTAAATAAAGTATTTGACTGAGTGTCCAAAGTGGTGTTCTTTTTCCCCAGTCCTTTTCTTGCTGGAAATCTAGGCAAGAGGGGGATGTGTTAGGATTTTTGTCTATATTCCCAGCCTGCTAGATTACCTGGTGTCACTAGGGGATAATTCCCTAATGTGAGGTGAATTGGATATCAGTTGACCCTGATTTCAGGGTAACTATGTTTGGGAGATTTTAAGTTATTTGCCTGGTTAGATCCATTGAGGATCAATCTGGACTAATGAATAAGATCTTGTCAGGCAGAGTTGCCAACAAAATAGGGGCGTCTGATAGTTAATTAACTATCAGGTGTACTGATTGGGATCAGTCAGGTTTCATCAGTGACTGATCAGGAATTTAAGGAGTAAGTTGCAAGGCAAGAGATGCCATCTGCAACTAACGAATTGATCAGTTGGTTCATGAACTGCCTTAATGGGTAACAAGTCCCATTACCTAAGCATGTCACTTGCCAAATATGGTTGGTTCACTTGGATCAAGAAGAAAATTTTAAGGACATATTTTCTGACACTTTTCATTTTAAGTCTTAAGGATGTCCAATGATAGAATCTTATCCAGGATGGGGAAGACCATTGCTGCTGAGAAAAGATTGGGTGATTCAACAGCAACAGATGCTATTTCATCAAGGAGGTGTCAACCAAGGGTTGGGTGCTGAATCCCTCACTATAAATTCCCTAGAATTTACTAATAAAATATATATTAATACATAATATAGAATTTACCAGATATAACTATCACTTTTACTTAAGTCTTAGCATAGTAAACTTTATCAGCATCCATTTATTCTATGCTTTTTCAGGGATATTATTGCTGTGTGTGAATATTGGGAGACACTTTAAGATAAAGAGTAAAATCTGAGCGGGGATCCAGAGAAGAAGCAGAACCAAATCGTGATTACTGACAACTATGTGTCAAACCCTAGAAACTGTAGATGGGAATTTTAGAGAAGATCAAGTTGGGCAGTATGAGGGAACAAATTCCTATTTCAAGACATCATAAGTATTTTGAGAGGAAATACTGGCTGAGCGTTGGGCTGAGATCTAATACTTCCATTCAACTATGGATAATAGCCATCATGCTATTATCAACTGATTATATCAACTTTTATACAATGCAGAAGAATTGCACAAAACCCAAACCTGTGCAATTAATAACTTTATAGGGGCCATTGGCCAAAAATAATCAAGATCCTATAAATTTTTACAACAGCTTAACCCAACTCCCAGATGCCCATATCAAGTGGAACATCACGTTGTAGAGTTAATTGAGGCTGTCTTAAGATAACATTGAGGTAAGTAACCATTATTTCACCCTCCTTCAACCCCACCATTCTGATGCCCAAACACCTCTGCTCTCAGCTTTTGTATGCTTCTACAATATATATGCATCTGACACAAAGCTGGCACCTGATGAAGAGCCACATGACCCTCCCTCCCCTCTGCCATAGTGGGTTATTGGCACTCCGCTCCCTACCTGGTTGGAGGTTTTATTTTATTTTATTTTATTTAGTCATGTTGCCCATTAGTTTTGGGCTTTATTGCTTTGAATCAGTAATGTCCATCCCCTGGTTGGCGTGCCTTAAATAAATATAAATTTAAAGGGATCTCATTTGGGTGATTAGTAATTGGGAAAGATTCAACTGGAATGAATTGATAGAAATAGTTGGAGATACAACTAGGATGACCTAAAATACTCTAGATCAAGATTTGATATTCTGATTTAATAAAATGGAGAAATCTAAACCTAATATTTCTGATTTTCAATTTGACTGAAGAAAGACTCTTTGGAGTTATCACCTCATAAATTTAATCAACTAAAGAAACTCAGTAGTTAGAGATGGCCAAGCAATTTGAGATGACTAATCATTTTGAAGGGGCTAGGCCTTGTTAAGAAGGTCGATCACATCTAACTAGAAATCTATTAGATATGGTATTTAATTAGTAAAGTACCTAAATTCTCATCTCACATAGTTTAATTTTGGTCTATTTGCTTACAGGATTCTGTATTTCTGATTGGAACCAATAATAGCAATAGAACTAATAACTTCATTGCAATTGTGTCAATCTTTGCTAGAGCCATGAAACTAATAATTTTGTAGCCTTCATTGAGCCTGCTTATAGAATTTCTCACGAAATTCCAATACTGGTGCTCCCTGCCAGGTCTGCTTCCAAGGCTACCTGGTGAAAACATACTTTCACAATGATGAATTCATCCAGCGAAGAAAGTCCCTCTTCTGAGGAATCTATGAATATATCCCAATGGGTACACTCAAACTGGCAAGATTTGCCTTCAGCTAATATCAGCCATATTCAATTTCAAGCTTCTATGGACTTGGCCATTGAGGGCCTTAACCAAACTAATTATCAGATTCAAGCCGTTAATGTAGAGGAAACAGTCAAAGGCTTGATAAGAGGGGCTATCCAGCCTGGTGCTCATCCTAATCGTGACTGAGCATCTAAAGTTGCTGACAATATGATGAGTTTATACAATTGAGCGGTGTTACAGCCTACCAAAGTTGGTGTGGCTAGAACTGAACAGTACCTCCGGCATTACATACATCCCGCTATATACCATGTACTCCAGATCCTGGGGTTGCATCACCTCAAGATTCAACGCCAGTTGACTCTGGCGCAACAATTTCACTCTCAACTATCCTCATTCTATGAGACAGCATCTAACTTTGGATGGGATAATTAGGAAGCAATTCTCAATAATAGAAGAGAGATCAACGAACTTCATAACCAATTGGTGAGAATTGACAACGGTGTTGTGGCCTACATGGCCAATAAATCTCACAACAAGTTAGTGATGCTGCTACCCCCATGCAAAACTGAATCTCTAACCTCAAAGCTAAGATTATGAGACAGTTGGGAATATTGCAAGCCCAAAATGATGACCGCTTCAAGGAACTCGACATGCTCCTCCAACAACTGATCTGAGTTGTGGATACAATTTGAGCAGGTGAATCTAGCCCTGCTGGTCCTCAAGGACCTCTGGGCCCACCTAGTTCTCCGTTGGTAACTCTGGGACCACCAGGGGAACGTGGTCCTCCTGGTCCAATGGGTCAACAAGGCCCTCCAGGTCCTTCAGGAAGGGATGGGTCACAAGGACCCCCAGGACCTCCAGGACCCCCAGGCTCCTCACTTCCAACGTCTAATTCTGAACCTTCCATGCTCTTAGTATCTCGAGTACAAGCATTAGAAACCCAAATCCAGGCAATAGCTCAAGGGTGTTTTCTATCCTTGGAAGGTCTTCCAACTGACCTAAATTACTCCTCAATCAATTTAATGGATGGTGTTGAGAATGCACATTGGCTATGTGATGTAAATCAAACTACTCAAGAAACCTGGTTTGCCTCTTTAACAGCATCCATTGAGTGGTTGGCTGCTAAATGTGAAGTACTTGAGACCAAGAAAAATGAGATGTTGTCTACAATTACCAACTTAACCTGAGCGCCTACAAATGACCATCTCAATCAATGGGTCCAAAATCTACAAGATGACGTGAACCAATTAAGACAACAGGTTGATTGAGTTCCTCCTCAAGCCCATTTTACAGAGTCTGAACCCTCCAAGGCTGGACCTATCACAGTATCGGGTGTACACGTTTTGAACACGGAACCCACCCTTTTCAAACCTACCTTCAAAGATAAGTTTGAACTGGGTGAAGGTAGCATCCATTCTTTCCTTTTCATATATGAACGCTTTATGGATGGAGCTACTGATCAGAAGAAGGTCCGCCACATCACCTCTTGTCTAAGTCATTTTGTGCAAGAGATCATGGTTCCTCATCTAAAGGTCTGTACTACTTGGGCTTAAGTGAAAACTGCCCTCATCAAGGAATTTGGGAGCGACTAAATCCTATCTAACCAAAAGCAGGCCTTTATGAATATTCAAATCAAACGAGGAGAGTATGTACAGGATTTCACAAAACAATTCTACCATGAGGCCCAAACTCTTTCCACTTGTGACTGAATTACTTTTGACAATGCTATATCAGCCATAATGAGTGCATTCGCTTCTTGCACTCAGTTATTATTACATCTGAAGTCCCTAAAACGAAAACTTCAGCTCCATTATTGACATTAAAGAAGCACTTAATGAAAACCCTAATGGGGTGGTACATCTGACCTCCTCTAGTAACCCATGTTCTCACATCCATGCAATGCCACCTAAACCTAAATCCAAGGTGAAGAAGGAGCCGTGTACTTATTGTGGTCTCATGGGTCATGTGGTGTCTCAATGTTGGAAAAAACAGGCAGATGAGTCGAAAAAAGAGGAGTCAGCATAGGGCACGAGGCTCCCTGTGCTGACCTACCTCAGGTGCCTCAGTCAAAAATTTTATTCTTCTACCAATTGTTATGTGGTATCCGCTCCTAGTGAGCTTGATATCACTGATGAATTATCCAACAAAGACACTATTTCTGCTTATGCTTCTATTTCTACTTCTAATTCTATTCCATCAATTAATCCCTCGGTGTTTTCTATCCCAAACTTTGGCTCTGATGTGACCCAGGTGGAAGTCATTTTGCATAAGGTAAAAGTTTTGGCTATCATTGATATGGGATCGCCCATCGATGTAATCTCGTCCAAACTTATGAAGAAGATCAAATTGGCGCCAGACTTGAACCATTCCCAAGATTATGGAACTGTTGGACCTTCCTACACTAAATCTATAGGAGCCTATTCCTCTCTTCCAATGCGCTTTGGGAAGCTGGTTGTGTCCGCCCCTGCAGTGGTATTGGATAACAACTGCTACAATATGCTCTTAGAGACTAAATTTCTCACCAATTTTGATGCAATCATCAGTCTTAAGGACATTTACCTACCTTTAATTGGGTACTGGTTACCTTTAATTCTACATGATGTTCCCAATACCAAAGGCAAACTTAAGCGACGTGTCTGCTTACTGGAATACCCCACTTCTATCTCACATCTTGAATACCAAATCCTGGGTCCAAGGACTATACTTCCACCTCCATCAGTTTGTGCTACTGAGAGAATGCCGCTATATACTCACTCTCTGATTACCATTCCCCCTAAAGCTCAAGTTATTATTGATATGGGAGTTCAAGTATTTGTACCCAATGATCATGTGTTAGAGATCTTTGGTAACCCAGATCCTTCTCATTTGGAGGCTTTACCTTGCCCTGGAATACTTGATCCTGCCTACAATGGAACTTTTTGGTTCTATTGGCTAATCTCACTTCTTAACCAATGCAATTGAATTTCAATAATCCCATTGCCTATGTGAGGCCTACTTCTGTGTGTGACATAATGTCCATCTTGGGATGTGGAGATCTATGCGAATTTGGACTTGAAGATCCCCCTATCATTGCCAGAATTGACGTTAAATTTGGGGATTCACTCACTTCAGAACAACAGCTGGAGGCTGAGACTCTGATTGAAGAATACGCAGATATCTTTGCTCAAGGTCCTGGAGATTTTGGCCTAATGAAAGAGGTACAGCATCAGTTGAAAACTGGGGATACTCCCCCTATCTGAGCTCAACCATATCGCAAATCCAAAGTCAAGGAGGCTCAGGTCTCAGTGGAGCTGAAGCAACTTCTTGATGCTGGACTATTAACGCCTTCTAAAAGTTTCTGGGCTTCCCCTCTACTACTCATCTGGAAGAAAGATGGGGGCCACTGAGTAGTTATGGACTATCGTCAACTTAATGCTGTTACTCAGAAGGATTCTTATCCTCTTCCTCATATAGATGATTCCTTGAGGCTATTGTCTGGGTCCCAATATTTCTCAGCTATGGACCTTGTGAGCGGTTATTGGAAAATTGATCTTGCCCTGGAAGACCGTCAAAAATGTGCTTTGATCTCTAGTGAGGGCCAATTTTAAGCCTACTCGTTTGCCACAGGGCTTTGCAATGCCCCTGCTACATTTCAACAAGCCATGGATGGCTTATTTAAGAATTTGAAGCTTTTGTGTGTTTTAGTTTATCTAGATGATGTTACTTTTTTCACGCACTTTTAACGAGCATTTGGCTCATTTGAAGGAAGTTTTTGGCCAACTGCATCGTGCTTCTCTTAAGCTTAAATCATCGAAGTGTGCTTTTTTAAGACTGAGATGGAATCTTTAGGGCATAAGGTTAATCTCAAGGGTATTTTACCCTTATCTAATAAGGTACAAGCTATTTCAGACATTCCTGTTCCTAATAGCTTGCGCAATATCCAAGTATTTTTAGGAATGGTCAGTTATTACTGACAATTCATCCCCCATTTTGCGGAAATTGCAGAGCCTTTAGTTTTCTGTTGCACCAAGCCCTTATGAGTGCACCTATATTATCCCATCCTGACTTTTCCAAACCCTTTATTCTATCTACTGATGCCAGTGATATTGCTATTGGAGCCATTCTGGCTCAACATGATATAAATCTGGTCAATCACCCCATTGCATACTATAGCAAAACCCTGTCTAAGGCCAAACGCAATTATAGTGTTACTGAGAGAGAATGCCTCGCTGTTTTGGCCACTATCAAGCACTTCTGCCCCTATCTATATGGCAAGCATTTCACTATTGTGATGGATCACGCTTCCCTGAAGTGGTTGCAACAAATGAAGGATCCTGATGGGCGCTTAGCCAGATGGGCGTTAAAGCTCCAAAATTACGAGTTTACCATTCAACATCGCGCTGGCCTATACATCAAAACGCTGATGGTCTTTCTCAATTGCCTATATTAACATTATTATCTGAAGAGGAGGATCGCATTTATAACCTGATTGGTGGACCTGAGCTATGGTTCCATGAATCTAAGGATGTTGTCTCAAAGTTATAATCCTTAAGTGAAGACACTCAGGTCAAAGAAGGCTCACTATACAAAAAGTTGGGATCTAAGTGGTTGCCCTTTATTTGGCCTTCTGCGAGGACTGACACTATCATGGAGGCCCACCAAACTGTAGGTCATGGAGCTGTTGCTAAGACCCTCCAATGGTTAAAGAATCATTGTTACTGGGATAACATGCTGGAATCTGTACATGATGTGCTAGAGTTGTGCCTTAAATGCCAACAACAACGTGGATGAAATCTGATGTTCCAACACCAGATTATAGGACCTTCCAAACCCTTCTCTACTGTGAGTATTGATGTGGTGGGCCCTCTCCCTACGGCCACCTATGGACATCAATTTATTCTATTAGCTATTGATCATTTCTCTAAATGGATTGAAGCTATCTCAGTCTCCATGGTCACCGCCAAGGCTATGGCGTCTTTTCTTTTTAAACAAGTTTTCACCAGGCATGGTAGCCCAAAAGTCCTGTCATCAGATAATGGGACCAAATTCATATCTCAGGTGGTAGCTGAGCTTACCAAATTAATGGGTACCTACCAGTCATTCACATCCCCATATAATCCTTCCACTAATGGTGCTGTCAAATGAGCCAATGGTACCCTTATAGCCATTCTTTGAAAGATGGCTTCCAATGATCCTAGTAGGTGGAACCTTTACTTACCAAGTGCGATGTTAGCTTATAGAGTTAGCTACCATCATATTATTAGAATGTCTCCATTTAAAGCTTTATATGGTTGGGAACCTATCCTCCCTTCAAGTGTACAACCTATACTTGAAGAGGCTACCCCGCAAACCACTGATTTAGCAATGATGAGACTGGCTGATGAAATAATCTGATTACAAGCATTAGCTTCAAGTTCTCTTGCCACTACCACCTTGAAGGAAGGACTTAAACCAACTCTAGTAGACCTATGCTACCAGAATATCAAGTAGGAGACCTTGTACTTTTCTACCATCATAGGCTGGGAGGAAGAATTCATAAACTGGACCCCTTATGGGCTGGTCCTTACTGTATTATCTATTGTCGGGTGTTGAGTACTCCACTGCCTTTATTGATACTGGTACAATTATCAATAGAGTGCATAGTAGGTTTCTTTGCAAGTATGTGCACCCTAGGCAAGATCTTGAAGAAATTGTTGGAGATACAACTAGGACGACCAAAAATACTCTAGATTGAGATTCAATATCTCAGTCTAATAAGATGGAGAAATCTAAACATAATATCTTTGATTCTCAATTTGATTAAAGAAAGTCTCTTCAGAGTTATTGACCTCCTAAATTTAATCAACCCAAAGAAACTCAGTAATTAGAGATGGCCAAGCAATTTGAAATGACTAATCATTTTGAAGGGGCTAGGCCTTGTTAAGAAGGTCAATCGCATCTAACTAGAATTCTGTTAAATATGATCATCATGATTATTATAATAATAATGATAATCAACAATATTGGTCCTCTGGTAGGAAAGATCTTACCTTGGGCAGATCAAGGAAATCCTTGCAAAGAACCACTACATTTTCCCTTTAAATATCTCTAGTCTTTAATAAATAAAGTACCTAAATTCTCATCTCGTGTAGTTTAATTTTAGTCTATTTGCTTACAGGATTCTGTATTTCTGATTGGAGCCAACTATAGCAATGGAACTAATAACTTCATTACAATTGTGTCAATCTTTGCTAGAGCCATGGAACTAATAATTTCGTAGCCTTTGTTGTGCCTGCTTATAGAATTTCTCACGAAATTCTAATAGAAATGAAGATTATGATACCCCTTAGGGATGGAGAAATTAATTTCAGGTGTTCAGATTTTCAGTTATAATTGTAGTGTTGCATTTTAAGTTTTATTAACCCTTTCAATGATTTGACCATATATGCATCCAAAAACTAAGGGGTATATCAATCTAAAAATGCAAATATGCATATAATAAAATGAGATTTATATAGATTTATTTCAAATTTATTGAATATTCATGTTACAACAAGGACCAAAACAAGCTTAAAAAGAGTGAAAATCAGCTAATAAATTTGTGCCAAATTTAAGGCCAAAGAAATGGATGATTTTTTTTGAAACTCAATAAAGGGGGAGGATACCCCAGTGGTAGAATTGGGACCTCTACCACTGCCTCCCCAAGTTTGATTCCAGTACAGGAACTTTGGGTTGGAAAAATTATGACTGTGTTGGCGTTGCGCACCAATTCCCCAAACCAAGATAGCAAATAGCAAAGGCGGTCCATGGAGATCCTGGCCTACCATATGCCATACATGGAGATTTTTTAGATTTTATCCTCCTTTCCCATTTATTCATTTTTCTATTAATCAATGCAGTATTGTCCCCAGGTTGGCCCACCTCAAATAAAATTAAAATTAAAAATTAGTGAAAGGGTTGACCCTAACCTATGATTAAACCCCTCAATCCAAATGAGGTACAATTAATTTAGAATTTTAATTAAATTCAAAACGTCAGTGAAGGTTACCACCTCTAAAAGGTAAATATTGGGGTATGGTTAATGAAACCCCTGATATCAATATGATCAAACCAATTGTACAAAGTTTGTAGGGTTCATCAGGTATGGGTAGGCAGTTGGATGTATGGGGTCCTACGTGGTGTTGAAACTTTTAGGCTAAAATATTATTTGGGACAAATATGTAAAGCAACTATTCTATATAAGAGTATGGCCAGGTGTGGGGGTTGCCACAGATTGTTCAATATTCTAACCACCAAAGTAATTCAACCACATTTAATTGTTTGGGTAAGGAGCTCCATAGGTGTGCCATAAATTTTAGAAGCGCCAGGTTTTTGTAGCATTATACAATTTTAACCCAGGTCAAATTGGATGTGTTTAGTATTGAGCAGGTCATTTATATGGAACATTCAATTATTTACATGGTCCTGGGGTTTGAACAATGTTTATGTTTGTGACGTGATGCTTTAATTGGGTTAACGTTATTGATCAACTGCTGCATACTAAATTCTTAATGCTTCCCTCTAACCCAATTTCAAATTGGGTTGCCAATAGACTGTATAACCATCTCAACCATCAAGGATATGTGATCCCAAACTTTTCTTGGCTTAGGAGAGCTAAACATGAGATTAGGGTAAACATCTTTATGAGATCACTTCCATACAGTTTGACGTATAAACTAGATGGTAGGCAGCTATGATTGAATATCAAATGAAGTATCTACTGGTTGTTGGATGTTTTGCGCATATGGAGTTGATGTTTCGCACCATCCCAAAGTCAAAGTTTAACCATCAGCTAACCTGTTATGAGAAGGATTATACCAACATGTTCCCCATTGGAAACCAATATTATCAGGATTTTTACCTTCTGTCACCATCTGATGGAAAATGAGGCTGGGAAGCTAGTTGAGGCTGAGCAACTTTAACCACTTGTTTCACAGGAGATGCCCTGACACAATGGTAGCCATTGTGAGTTCTTAATTAGCTATGATTGGAAGAAGTACGCTGTTATTAAAACAATCCTTAGTGATTGTCTACATAATGGTGTAATGGCATACAACATCACCATCCCTCAATCAGCTCCAAATGGCTGTGCCATCCTGTAATGGACTTGGTTCAACTGTGTCAGGGAGCGCGAGATCTACATGAACTGTGCTGCCCTAGACATCAAAGGTGGACCAGCCTCTGGAATGATCTTTGGTCCCAAATGACTTATTGCCAACTTACCCAAAATTTCAACCATCCACCAGTTTAAGTACTCCATCAAAGGTGTCCACCTCTTTTATAACTGAAACACAGTTGAAATGAGGATTGGTTCTGATGGGCCCCCTACTTGATTAAGTTTAAAGTTGACTTCTCTCCCCTACCCCTGCTGAGATTACTTTTATGACCCCTTCAATCCAACCATTGATCCCACCTTAGGGTTTCCTGACCATGGTATTGATGATGAGATGATTGATTAGCATCATATTTCAACAGCTTTTTTGAAACCCATATAAAATTACTAATAAAAGTTGAATTTATGATTATAGATAAATTCAGTTAAACTTGGTTAAATTAAATCTGACAACTAAGTGATATGCACTTTAAAATTATCCATCATTTATTCTCCCCAAAATTTTAAGCTCAACTATTTAATGCCCATCACCCATAAGTCAGCTAGAAATTTGGGTGGGTTGACATTCTATATAAGATTGTAGGCAGAGTGAAATTAAATTTGTAGGTTATGAGGTTAGGGGCTTTAACGTATCAAATTTTATCCATGATACATCAATACCGTGAACCACCTCAACTATAGATTAATATGTAAAAAAAACTTTTTACCCCTTTTTAAGCTTATTGCATCACGGAGGAGTGGAAGATTTTCCATAGCTAAATTTTATATGGGGAAGGAGTGCAGAAAGCTAAAACTTATATATATATTCATAATAAAACAAAAAGTTATATATATATATATGAAGTGAAAATACTATAAGTTTTAATGTTAATTGGTATGTTATGGGTTAAGGATGATATTTGGTTACTTTGATAGTTTAAAAGGTTTTTCCAAGCAGTTGGTAGGTTTGGGTTAATTAATAAGCTTGATGGTTTTAGTAATCAGGTATTGATTGGTTGATTCAATGTCTTTAGTTATTGGTAAGTGGTTGGTGGTTTTGGTTAGTTAAATAAGTTTAAATTTTTTTACAAAGTGGTTGGTGATTGGTTGATTTGGTACATTCAATATTTTAGTTATTTTAAAGTGGTTAAGGTTTTGGTTGTTTCAATTTTGATAAGTTGTTTTACAAAGTGGTTGGTGATTGGTTAAGTTATTATATTCAATGGTTCAGCTAAGTGGTTTAGTGATTTATCAATATGAATTATCTGACAAACTATAAACACTGTAGCAAAGCACGGGTGTCTGGTGCTAGTCAATTGAATGCCCCTTCATAGCTCTTAACTAGCTAGTCCATCATTCATATGATATTTCAGTAAAGATATTGTAAGTATCATATATAAAGATAAGCTTTAAAGATAACTATAGTTTAAGCTTTAAAGTATACTCAATGTACTTTACTATATTATCTCAAGTACTAAGATGGTTCAGTTAGCTTAAGCATTTATTAAATTTATATATTAAAATATAAAAGCAAACCAAGATACTTAATATAAATTTATTACAAAGTATACCCATGCTAGGGCAAATGTTGGGTGGGTGATGAGAGAAAGATGCAGAAGCTGTCACTTTTCTATCTGAAGCAATGGTTGTGGTGGTTCTGATTTTAAGGCCAGAGGGGATTCTTTGGTAGTAATCATCTTCTTGCCATTGGGGTAAGAAGTTATAGTAGCTTTAGACCTTAGTGGAGATGCTCTTTGATCAGCCAAATCCAATTTATGCAAATCCCCTTCCTTTAATATTTGCTCAAGATATAATTGAAGTATAAAAGATCTATTGATTAAATATTTGATGGATATAATATTTAATAGAATACTGATAATTTATATTAACCTGATCAAGGAGAGTATCTTTGGCAATAAATAAAAGTGTGGTGTTAGACCAGTAGGGAATTTAATAACCTAAATCTCTTCATTTGATTAGTTGTAAGTTGATCTGTATAAAAGTTTGGGGGTAGTTTTCTAGCCTTTTAGGTGAATCAGTTCTTTATATTTGTGGGGTTTCCAAGTGGTTGGTAGTGATCAATGGCTTCAATTCAATACAAACTCAATTAATATGATCATCATTTATTTAAAACTGGTGGAATGCCCATGCTTTGCTATGGCATTTATACATTACCAGATGATTCTAAATTATTCTAGTTTTTATATTGGTAGACAGTCATCAATAAGTTCAGAAATTGTTAAACCTATCAATTATTCCGACCTTCAACTGCTTAGCCAAAATCAATTAAGCCGGCTAAATTAACTAAACTATCAATCACTTACCTGAAACTATCGAGCCCATCGAATCAACCTAAATCCACCAACCACCACTCAGCAAAAACTAATGGTTGAACTTTTAAATCAACCAAAGGTTGCCAACCACTTATCAAAACCTATGAACCTATTGAATTAATTGAATATTAAAAAAGCTCAGCCAAATTGCTATATAATTACCATTAGAAACCTATATGCTTTAAATATTATATAGAACGGATATTAAAATTTATAATTTGATTAAAAAATAGCATATTATCATTCACAAACTTTATAATGTATTTTGCATCAAGTTTAATGCTTTTTGTTGGTTTGTTAACTAGCATCTAGATACCCATGCTTCATTACAGTATTTATAGCTTACCAAATGATTTGAATCATTATTTTAGATTTTATATTACAGATAAACACCAACCATTTGGCCAAACCCATTGACATCAATTTAACCAAATTCCACCAACCACTCAGCCAAAACCAATTGCCCTGCGAAATCAACCCAAAACCACCAACTACTCAGTTATGGGTAAACCCAACTGAAAGAATTAAATCAACCAAATAATGGGGTTATCTGGCGTTGTTTGGATTTAATAAATAAACGATTTGAAATAATTAAATTAGATTTTATATCATGTTGATAGCCCGTTTTATCCAGCATTGTTTTTGGGTAGTTTAACAGATAATATTATATATATTAGTTTATATATTCTAATAGATAGCCATCGATGTTTAGGAGTAACCAAACCTATCGAATCAGCCAAAGATTACTAACCTTTCATCCAAAACCAATTAGACCTATTGAATCAACCTAAAACCACCAACCACTTACCAAAACCAATTGACTTATCGAATCAACCAATCACTTACTACTTATTAAAATGATTAACTTATTAATTAGCCAAATGACCGCCAACAACTTGACAAAACCATTTAAACTATCGCATCAACCGAATATCAACCTTCTCAGCCGTAACAATATACCGATTACCATCAAAAACATACAAAATTTTCACTTCTTACTTATAAAACTTTTTATTTTAATATGAAAATTAAAGATCCGACTTCGAGGTGCACACGGACTCCCTACCGTACACCTATATCCAAATTTCAAACCTCTACATGCCATAGTATTAGCTGGGCATCGCGCACATGCACACACTCACTTTTATTATTATAGATAGTTTAAGTGAAGCTGGATATCCGCCTTATGAAGATAATACCTGGATGCCAATCCAATTTATAACGATTATCCAACGTTAAGTGAGATAAGTTTGACTTTAGTTAGAGATTCATAAGTTAAACCTAGTTTATCAATACTAAGCCCAATCTATACTACAGCTAGCATTTAGTACGCATGCTTAGTTACGGTTATTTAGTTTGTCAGATGATTCAAAATAGTTATCTTGGATTTTTAAACTATGGAGAACCATCCGCCACGCAACCAAAACCTTTTGAACCTAAAAGTTCAACCGAAAGCTACAACCAATCAACAGGGACCTTTTATATACTAAACCAACCAAATAACCATAAATGGCTTAACAAAACCACTTATAAAAATATTTAATGGTTGTCATGGAACTTGCTGGTATAATCAAAACTGCACTGCCATTCAGGATAAGTTACCATCCACAGCAACTTCCAGAATACTGGTGTACAGCCATCCATAATATTTAGTGCAAAGTGAGTAGGGAGAAATCTAGTTCCTACTTTTTTTAGTACTAGATAACTCCTACTTTATAATCCTAAAATTAGAACCCATAGCTGGGTTGGTACCACTAACTTCTTAATTAATGATAGAATGGAAATTCAGGAAATTTATTTTTAATAAAAAAAAAAAAAAAAGTTGAAAAGAAAAATGGAGCAACTGCAAAACCTTTTGAAGGCTGCTGCCTTATAAGCTACTTGAGTGGGGAATAAGAGGAGGGGTGCATTGATACCTAATATTTTCTTTGCAATTAATTTCCCACAGATTGGAACACTAGGACATCTGAAATGTTAATTAAGATCTGACCTGACTGGCTGGATTGGTATCAAAAAATACAAAAAATTTTGAGGTGCAATTCCTCCTAGAAGAATGACAACAATTTGTTCAACAGCTGGTGGTTGCACCCAAGGCCAGGGCAGGTACAAGAGATCCCATTTTGAATCAAATGGGTTTAACATTCCCAATCCTATTGAGGGCAGGCTCATCTTTAATGGAGGCAAGAAAGAAAGTTGAACATATTATTTCAAGTTTGAATTAACTTAGACAATTTAATTCTAATTTACTATGGACTTACTCTTAAGAAACAAAACTTTAACCAAAAGAAAATTTTTCTGGAAGGGTAGGAAGCTGCAATTTTCCTGTTAAAAATGGCTTCCAGCCACCACCACCTCCTAGCACACCCCCTGAATCTTCCCCACCAACTACCTGATGGTGAGAGGAGGGGGTAAAGAGAAAAACTTCAGCAGATAGGCTGTCACCCATCAACCACATGAGCTAGATCACCCTTTTTAATGAGGTGGGAGTCAGTCTTATTTGCCCTCTTATTAGTTCTAAAAGGATGTCTAAGTCAGAGGAGCGCTTCCTTCATTTGGATTGGGGGTGTTCTCTTTCCCATCCAAAAGGGGGCTAAGAAGGCCGGTGACTTACCTCATCTACCAGGGCAACCTTACACATGTGGTGGATGAATGGTGGGTCATGGCTTACCCTTTAAGAATTCTGCCCCTAACCCCAGTACTTACATATAGAAAATTTATATGGCAAATTGAGGGATTTTGTATTGAGTTGGCAAAGATTCATTATCCATATGGGGCAAAGGGGTCAAATGCAATTAACAGCAATAAATCATCAGCCTTAAAAGTTGACAGTCCCAAACTATTAGATCCAAAGCCTAAAAGATGTGTACCTTTATTAGAAAAAGTGGCTAATTTCAAATACTTGGTAACGCTCACCAATGGCATCAGCCATTGGCAAAAGTCACCAACAGCTCTCAACTCTCTCTGAAATAATTGAACGCTTTATTTAGTAAATTTCACCTGTTAAACGGATGCCAGAGTGACCAGGCCTAGGAAGGTTGGGTGCCTTAAACCCATTTCTGACCTCTTGGGACTGCCCCTATGTGAGGTGGCTATAGGAGGTTCTTGTTACCTGTCAGATGCAATGCCATTGCTCAAATCATTGAAACTGCAAAA
Organism: Massospora cicadina; assembly: GCA_022478985.1. NCBI lineage: Eukaryota > Fungi > Entomophthoromycota > Entomophthoromycetes > Entomophthorales > Entomophthoraceae > Massospora > Massospora cicadina. The sequence goes on along the minus strand of JAKSZP010005394.1, from coordinate 107,464 downwards.
AATCTGCAATTTGGTCATTCATGGAAAAACTGACAGTGACTCAGACCACCACTGAAAATTCAAAAGTTTTTTCATAATAAGTTTGCTTCCCCACCTTGTTTGAAGTTTGCCAGGTTAGGTCAAATCTTGATGGCCCCAATCCCACACTTTCCTAATCTATTCCCCAAATTGATCATCTATTTAAGCAGTCATAACATAATGAGAAAATTGACAGTTAACTATCTATTATAAATTCAGTAAAAATTCTGTTCTATAAATTTATTTTTTATGACAAAATTCAGACCACCTAATTTGATTGCACTCTTCTCAACAGCCAGACCCACAGGCCATGGGGTTGTGAAAGCCTGGTTCATTGCCATGTTGCTATTTACAGTTACTGCCTTACTAGCGCTCACTGGTTAAATCTATCACAGCACTTTTTAAGGCGCTCAAGCAGAAGCACCCCTGGCATTTGAGCTTGATTGTTGGGTGTTTAGCATCCAGACTGGAAGGCCAGTATAAACTTTATCTGTTGCAATTCTGACATAATTGACTATCCATTATTTACTGCCTTTTTACCCTCCTTGTTGAGATGGGCGCAGCAGTGATCGTCTTCTTCCAGATGGACATGCAGTTAGTAGCCTGCCTTCTGTTGTTTGCTTGGCTGATTGCTAATCTTGTATGCTTCTCCCAGATAGTTTTGGAGAAATTTCGCCATGGCTGCACTGCCCCAGTGCCTGCAACTTTTTACTTAATCCACCCTCACAATGGTATCTCCATGATTAAAGCCACTGACTTAGCCTCAGTTTTCAATCTCATCATCAAATCAATATCCATATTGGTTACAAGGACCAACACTATCCCACGCCCATGTTAGTTTATTCTAACACACCTGTTTATAAATTGTTAGAGGACCATCCTGGAGAGAAAGTGATCTAATCCCTTTTATAAGCCAGTTTTTCTCCTGTCACAAATTTTTATTATTCCCATGATCTTGTTGCAATCTCTTCTTTAACAGCAGAAATGACCAAATCTGCAAATAAACAAAATTTTATCCACTTTTTTGTTACTAATGATGATTATCATTATGGCACATGTTAAGATTATGGTATGACTGGACTATAAGCCCTGAATAGTTATGACGGAATGGTGAGAATCTGCTGACTAGTGCAATATTTATGAGTATTCAAGTGTCTTGAGATGAGGCAATATTGGGTTATAAATGGGTTTTTATTGAATCACCTCTAAATAAGGTGATAAGGTGATGTCAAGATTTTCAAATGTAATTTAGATCGATTTGAATTAGGGCAATAGAAGAGTTGAAGAAAAACATATAAAACCAATGATAATTGGTGGAATAGAATAGTCTAAGTTATGAGAGTGATATCATCCAAAGCCACTGTATATAAGAAATATGTGCGATTGAAAGGAGGAAGTTGTTAATAGTAGAGAGGAAATGGATCAGTGAGAGGTCGCTGTATTATATTAAATTTAATAAAAGTTTTATTGGGTCAATTTCTCCAATTTTTAGTATATTTTCAAGTGTGTCCAAAGGACTGATGATCCCCATATTGTCTGTCTGTTGTTCAGTGGGTTTGACCTGTATGACCTTTATGGTAGATCCCAAAGATACCGCCCAAAATTATAACAGTGGTGTTCACTACAGGAGCCCATTGATCAACTACTAAAAATTCAAAATCTACAGTCATTGGCTGTCTCCTAACACCTGCATTGCTGGGGAAGCTTCACAAAGCACTGCACCAGCATATTATGGGGATCTCAAACTCACTTTAGATGCAGTCCTTAAGAAACAGGACGAACTTCTTCAAGAATGGAATGCATTTATGCACCAGCTCAATGGCACATTTAGTCAAATGCAAATTCTGGGACAACAAAACTTGAAATTTGCCAGTTGTTTGGATGACACCACCAAATGATTGCAATATGTGGAGCGGAAATTTACTAGTACCTCCCAGCCTTCTCATTGGGAAGAGGGAGGATAACAAGGGGGTTACAATATGAGGTGAAATATGACGCTGGTCAGAGCTACTACACCCAGTGTAACAAATGGAAATCATCCAAAAGGATGAATTTCTGAACATTACATTCTGATTGGTTCATTCTGTTAATTCAAACTAAACCAATCGGAATCGTTGGGTATGGTGGAGTGGGTGGTCAGACTTGGAGGGTTGGGCTGAGCCACTCCAACCATTCCTTAAGCTCAGCAGGCTTAAGAAATGAATTGGAGAGGCTCCTTGGAAGTGACTTTATAAAAGTCAAACCTGACCTTCTCAAATTCCAAGTTGGAATTCTAAGTCTTGGCCTTGGTCCCCTCCAGTTCAGTCTTTTATTATTTTTAAAATAAAAATAAAGTTCTTTTGAGGTGTCGCGCCTCACTTACCTGATATTTTCAGGTTTGGGTTTGTGATAGGGGACCTCGTATTAGTGACAGTCTGGCCTCATCACTCCATTTGCTGCCGCGTGGGCATTTCTGAGATTTGATGAGAAAAGGTTCACCTCGCCTGTGCCTAAGTCTGTCTGGTTAGGTTGCCCGCCTGGAATGCCACTGTGTGGGCATTTCCAGGATGAAATGGATGGGGTCTGGGATCCCCACCCGTGACATTATTCCAACTTCATTTTACTTCTGGTTGTGGTCCTGTCCCTCAGAGGATTTCCGTTTTGTCCCAGTTGTTGAGGAAACTGGCGCTGGGCCAACCCAGCGACCAATGGCCAGCCCTGTGACATCAGTGAAATTCGAGGGTCTGCCAAATTTCAGGTTCCCACCAATTACAGTGGCCGTGTCTGAGGGCACCTGTTCCCAGCAGGTTCCCTCAACCCCAGAAAGTCCCAAAAGGGGAGGATATTCGCCCCAACACCAGTGCTATGGGGTCAACCCTACTGCCAGCAGGACTGAGGAAAGCGCCTTCCTGGTCAGGATGGGAAGGCCATTCTCAGGCCTGACAGCACAAAGGGGATGGCCCATGGCCAGCGCTGTTTCGCGCCTTCTGGGGCTATTGTTGGGGAAAGCGCCTTCCCGGTCAGGATGGGAAGGCCATTCCTAGTGGTAGCCTCCAGGAGGTGGTGATTTGGCCAGGTGTTGGGTACAAATGTCCTTACCTGTTGGGGCTTACTCCAACAGCCCAGTTTCCAGTTTCTGTCCCCCCATTTCCCCTTGAGAGGATCCTTCTTGGGGCTCGAGGTGACTCGCCCCAGGAAGACCTCTCGCCAATGATTTCCTCCCAAAATGGCGGCTCTCTGCCCCTGGAGGGCCGTTTTAGCGGGGGTGATGTAACAAACAGAAATCATCTGAAAGGATGAATTTCTGAATGTTACATTCCGATTGGTTCATTTGGTTAATTCAAACTGAACCAATCGGAATTGTTGGGTATGGTGGAGTGAGTGGTCAGACTTGGAGGGTTGGGCTGAGCCACTCCGACCATTCCTTAAGCTCAGCAGGCTTAAGAAATGAATTGGAGAGGCTCCTTGGAAGTGACTTTATAAAAGTCAAACCTGACCTTCTCAAATTCCAAGTTGGAATTCTAAGTCTTGGCCTTGGTCCCCTCCAGTTCAGTCTTTTATTATTTTTAAAATAAAAATAAAGTTCTTTCGAGGTGTCGCGCCTCACTTACCTGATATTTTCAGGTTTGTGTTTGTGATAGGGGACCTCATATTAGTGACAGTCCAGCCTCATCACTCCATTTGCCGCCGCGTGGGCATTTCCAAGATTTGATGAGAAAAGGTTCGCCTCGCCTGTGCCTAAGTCTGTCTGGTTAGGTTGCCCGCCTGGAATGCCGCTGTATGGGCATTTCCAGGATGAAACGGACGGGGTCTGGGATCCCCGCCCGTGACACCCAGATTGGTAGCTCTGGATATGATTATGAGTTGGAATGCCAATTAACCAAGTGATGGCAGTACTACCCATGAACAAAGGCCATGTACCTCTAGAGCAGTGGACATTTCACTTCTATTGGACCAATCTCTCATCAAGAAAGTGCTTTTAGATCATGACCCATTCCTCAGTATGCCCCAAAAAGTTGTGAATGGGATGAGGAGGTCAATATTGAGAAACTGCCTCCATTTGAACAAAATGGGAATATCCATAGCCTTTTAAAATGGTTTAAATTTTCAACAAAAGGTGCATCCAATTGACGGAAAGCAAAACTGTTGATATCTGCCTTGGATGTTGGGAGCACCAATCAATTCACCTGTTACCTCCCAAGCAGCTCTGTTACATACTGGGATATAAAAGATACTATGCTTTTCCTGTTTAGGGGCACCTCAAAGATGCCACAGCATAAGGCAGAATTCTTGACAATTGGATTCTGCTGTAACAAGTCTCTCATGGAGTTCTCTGATCAATTTATGATGGAAGCCTATGTGCTGATTGGGGCAGGATACTTAGCAAAAGCTGATGTGTGCATCACAATGACCTCCATGGTAAAGCCATAACAAGAGCTTCACAATGTCATTTTGCCATTACTAAATAATGATGTTTCCCTGCTCAAAATTTTACAGTTTTTGCATCACATATCCCCTAACTTTCTGCCACCAAATATGGAATGGAAACCTAATGCTTCTGCTGTACCCTCTTATTCAGGAAAATATGATTTTCTGACCTACGTTCTGCCTAGCAACCCTCAGCCTTACTATAATTCTGCACCTCATCCTTGACTGAATTATTCTCAACAGTTTGACTATCGCCCTGGGGCCATTTGCAAAAATTGTCAGCAATTTAACTACTGACCATGACCTAGTTATGCCAAATGCCAGCAATCATCTTACCAATATGGCCCTAGTTATGCCAAAGAACCTCAAATTTTTAACCTGGAACCTCCTATGAAAATCAAGGATGCAGCTCTTATGGATTAATTGCTATGAATGTGGTTGCCCTGGCCACTTGGCACAAAGCTGCCCTAACCGTCGTGTGCACTTTGTGCAACAAGATCAATACTACCAGGGAAAAGATGAGGTGGAGTAAAGACGGGACTCTATACCTCCACAATCCCAACCCCAAACGTCCCTGAATCAATAGTAGTATATCCTGCGGAAGTCCCTCAGTATTATGAAGGAATTTTATACCAGCAGCCAGTTTTAAGGAGTAAATGTTATAACACAAACTCAAGCCAAGGCCGTAGAGGATGAAAGATCTTCAGAGAAACCAAAGCCGTACATCTGCCAAATTCTTGATCAAGCTTCCTTGGACAAGCTGGATTCTGTTGCGGATGCGCCAACTCTGAAAGGAGTAAACGTTGCCCTTCTGGTAGACGCCATTGTTAGAATACCCTAAAGTCGGTGAGGGTATAATGAGTTTTCTTAGGAAAAGATCTCCCATAAATGTTCATATATTAAACAGTCAATATTCTTCTTATTCTTAGTGTACATACTGTGATATTTTGTAGTGATAAGTAGAGTTTGTGCCATAATAGATGCTTGCGCTCCAGTCAACATAGTTTCCACTAAATTGATGGTAAAGTTGACATTAAAAGCTGATGTGGACAATTGAATGGTGTACAGAACCACTAATCAGAAAGCACCATCTTTGAGGGAGCATATAGTGCGCTAACTTTGTGGTTTGGGTCCATTGTCATTATAGCTCTGGCACTTGTGCTACCAAATGAAAAATATGACTTGCTAATTGGAACTGCTTTCCGGCGATATTTTGGAGCTGTTGTTGATATGATGGAGGAGACCCTTGCCATTTTGGGATAGCGGATCCCAATTTACTTTACTTCTAATGGCGTGCCAAAGGATCCAGTACACATGTGACATCAACCTTACATATAGTGATGGGTTGATGCCAGTTTGCTACCATCAACTGAAAAGCAAGACTTGGCCTCTCCCCCAGCAGATATATGAATACCAAGGGCTACCCCTCCAAGCTGCATGTCCTATATCTATTCCTTATGGACATCAAGTTCTAGTGAACACTGACTTAGAAGTGAAAGTGCCTGATGGGCTTTATGGGGAGGTCCTTGGGCCCTATCATCAAACGTGGCTTGAGCCCCATATGGCTCCAGGGATTACACTCCCAGGGCATGGAGAAATCAAGGTTTCATTAGAAAATCTCAAGAATGAACCAATGCAAATCCGCCAACATCAAATAGTGGCGTATTTACATTTGACTTCAATCAAGGAGGTCCTTCAGGTAAAAATGATTTTGGTTCATTAGATGAATTTGGCCTGACAGCTGAGTCACCAGATGTAAAAATTTACTTAGGTTGTTATTGGCAAGAAACCTTAGTAACCTTTTTACTGCACAGGTTTTGTTTCCTTGTGCACTCCATCGCGTTGTATAGTAGAATGAATTAATAATTGATACATATGGAGACTATTATCCGTAGTTAAGTATGAATTAAATTTTGGCCCAACGCTCACCCAGTAAACTGATTTGATACTCATGATGTTGTACTCGTAGGAATTCATTTCCTTGCCCTGTTTAACCTGATCTTTGCTGAGATACTCCAGTGACAGTCTCTTTGGTCTAACACACAGTTAGCAGCTATCCTCATTTGTGACTCCTTCTTCTCTAGATCCCCACTTGGATCTTTACTCTTTTCTCTAAGAGTCTTCCAATTATTGCACTAAGCAATAATATCCTTGAGACAGAACATCACAATGGAAGCTGATGATAGTTTACTCGTTAAACTATCTCCCAAATAGATAACTTAGAACTAAATAACTCATATTATCTATTATTATCTCCTGTATTATCTGTTTTTTATTATAGTGAACCATAGGGAATATATAGTGGGGGATTCAGTCATCTAACCCTCAGTTGACACCTCTTCAATGAAACAGCAGTCATTGATATTGAATCACCCATCCTTGTCTTATCAGCGATGGTCTTTCTCATCCTGGCTAGGATTCTGTCATTGGACATCCTTGAGACCTAAAATAGAAAGAGTCAGTAAATGTGTCCCTAACATTTTCCTCTCAATCCAAGCAAATCAACCATATTTAGCTAGCGACCTGATTAGGTAATGAGACTTATTACTAATTAAGGCAGGTCACTCACCAACTAATCAATTTGTTAGTTGCAGGCAGCATCACTCGCCTTGCAACTCACTATTCATTCCCAATCAGTCAGTGATGAAGCCTGACTGATCCTAATTAATACACCTGATAGTTAATCACTATCAAATGCCCCTATTTCGTCAGCAACTCCACCCAATGAGAGCTTAAGTATTCTTCCAGATTGATCCCCAACGGATATGACCAGGCGAATATCCCAAAATCCTCCAAATGTAGTTACTCTAAAACTTGGGCCAACCAATTTCCAATTCACTTCGCCTTAGGGAAGTTTCCTTTAGCAATTCCAGGTAATCTAGCAGGCTGGGAATATGGGCAAAAATCCCAACTCCGGCTAATGTAATGGCGGTGGTCCCATGGAAGAATTTAATAGGGCTATTGGAAGAACAAAATGATCAAGTGATAGCTTTACTTCAAAAGTACAAAGAGATTTCACCGTCAATAATCATGATTTAGGGTGTGCTTGGGGATGGTCCATCAATTGGACAAAGGAGATCATCCCCCATAAGGTCTCGGCCGATCTGCCAATTGAGGGCAGCAGAAGACGTTGTCACTGAGGAAATTGGTAGGTTGCTGGAGCAAGGAATGCTCAAACCGTCCAAAAGTCTGTGGGCCTCACCCATTCTGATTGTAAAAAAAGGATGGCACCAACTATGCAGTAATAGACTACTGAAAGCTTAATAGTATTACAAAAAAGGACTTTTACCCCTTTCCATAGATTGATGATGCTTTGGATCAGTTAGGAGGAGCCCATTACTTCTCAGCGATGGACTTGATATCAGGTTACTGGCAAATCAAGTTATCCATGGAAGAACAGGAGAAATGCGCTGTAATCACATCCAAGGGCTTTTCCCAACTACCCATATGCCCCAAGGGCTGTGTAACTCCTCAGCTACATTCAAACGAGCCATGGACACTATCCTCAGTGACTTTGAGGCTGTCATGTGTCCTTGTATACCTCAACAATATTGATGTTTTCTCTCAAACCTTTTAAGAGTACCTCAATCATCTAGAAGCAGTATTTCGCTGGCTCACTGAGGTGAACATCAAAATTAAGCCTCTAAATGTGCCTTCTTCAAAGATCCGTTGAAATACCTGGGGTTTGTGGTAGACTCCAAGGGGATGAAACCACAGTCGGCCAAGGTGGAGGCCATCCAAAAAATGACTACACCTAATAGTAAATATGACATGCAGGTATTTTTGGGAATGGTCAGTTAATACCGGCGCTTCATCCCTAACTTTAGATGTATTGGGGTCCACTATTTGAGTTGTTAAAAAATGAATATGTTCAAATAAATGGAATGATGTTATTACGCCTTTGATAACCTTTGGACAGCGCTGATCAGTGCACCGGTGCTACATTATCAAAACTTTAATAAGGAGTTTATCATTTAGATGGATGAGTCCCTTTCTGCTGTTGGGGTGGTCCTTTCTCAGAAAGATGATGAGGGAGAGGAGCACCCTGTTGCATACTGCAGTTAAAGTCTGAACTGCCATGAGCGTAATTATACTGTGATCAAGTGGGAGTGCTTAGCGGTGATCTACATATATAAGCAATTTAGAGTCTACCTGCATGGGGTAAAGTACAAGGTTGTAACAGATCACACGTTGTTGCATTGGTTGCAGAACCTCAAGAAGCCTGAAGGGCGTTTAGCTCAATGGGCTCTTAAGCCACAGGCTTATGACTTTGAGATCCTTCATTGCCAGGAGTAAAGCATCAAAACCTGACTGTTTATCTTGATTGCTGACCATTTCCATGACAGCTGATCTCAGTGATGTGATGTACAACAAGATGCTCAGCATAAAATATGATGACAAACTGCCCCAAGTGATCAAAGTGTTAAACTAGATGCGAGCAAATACCTTTCAACAAAAGGGGAACTGTTCAAGTGGACTGGCAATTCTATGGTGAATTTTCAGTGACCCTCAGCATGGCCTGGGATTATTATGAGCGCCCATAAGGCAGCCAGACATGGTGGTGTGTGTAAGATAATGGAGTTGTTGCACCCTTGGTACTATTAGGAAAGCATGATCTTTGAAGTGCTTGAAACTATTTCCTGTTGCCACTAGTGCCAAATGGAGAAGCCATTCCACTAGAAGACCTTATACCAGCTTTTGAAACCACATTTTGCTTTGCATACAGTTTCCATTGATGTCATCAGGTTCTGCCAATGGGAGCCAACCGGTGTAAGTACATCCTGGTGGCTATTGACCACTTGACCAGGAGGGTTGAAGCGTGGGCAATATGGGATCTAGGGACGGTCACAGTGGCCAAGTTCATAACGGAATGTATTATCCAGTGACATGGCTGCCCTCAGTTCATTCTTACTAGTAATGTAACTAACTTCACCTCATACATTCTCTCCAAATTAGTTGAGCTTATAGGCATCCGCAGGGTTCTGATGACTCCATATCACCCCAAGTCCAACAGAATGGTTAGACGGGTTAATGGGACGCTGGTGAATATCCTTAGGAAGCTGGTAAATGATAGACCCTCTAGATGGAGCTCCCTCCTGTCTATTGCTGTCTTTTCTTACACATCAGCTACCATTCCACTATGGGGAAGAGCCCTTTTCAACTGTTATACAGATGGCACCCCGCTCTTCCAGCATTGCTTTATTAATGTGTAGTGGATACTGGCGGAATGGATTCCCACCGTTACTTGACAAGTTTAGATGACACGTTATTAAGTTGCAAACAGAAGCGTACTCATTCAGCATGGCCAAGGAGAATAGTAATTGGGCCACCAATCAGGTATGACATAGCAGGTTGACCCAATTCTGAGAAGGTGAGATGGTTTTGTTCCACAACCAGCATGGGTTTGAGCGAAAACACAAGCTGGCCAACATCTGGGTTTGTTTGATTGAAATAATCAAGAAAACCATTGTGTTGCTTATACTATCAAAGACCCAGAAAGTGGTCAAATTCTTAATCAAGTAAACATGAAATTTCTATGAGCATATAAACTGTAGGAGGCTCATCATTCAGTCAAAAGGGGTGGGGGAAGTACAAGAATCTGATATGACTGGCCAATCAGCCCTGAGGAGTTACGCTGGTATAGTGAGAATCTGCCAACTAGGGTAATATTTATGAGTATTTGAGCGCCTTAAGATGATGCAATATTGGGTTATAAATGGGTTGTTATTGGATTGCCTCAAAATAAGGTGCCAAGGTGATGGTGGCATTTGACAAATGTAATTTAGATTTCCTCAAATTAAGGTGATAGAAGAGTTGAAAAATGACATTTGAAACCAATGAGAATTAGCGGAACAGATTAGTCTAAGCTATGAGAGCAGTATTGTCTGAAGCCGCTGTATATAAGTGAGCTGGGCGATTGAAAGGAGGAGGTTGTTAACAGTAGAGAGGAAATGGAACAGCGAAAGGTCGCTGTATTTATTAAAGTAAATAAAAGTGTCATTGGGGAAAATTGCTCATATTTAGTATATTTTCAAGTGTGTCCAAAGGACCAATGATCTTCATATTATCAGTCTGTTATTCAGTGAGTTCAACCTGTGCGACCCTTATGGCAGATCCCAACAATACTGCCCAAGATTATAACATCACACCAGGTATCTTTTGAAACCTTGGTTGACATGGGAGCAGTGGGTAACTACAATAGTCTAGTTGGCCCAGCAGTTTAATCTAGACTTGGACCTAAGGCAAGTGGTGTTGGTTGCATCATTGGACGCCCAACCCTCCTTCAAAGTATGGCACCCTGAACCTTTCTCAGTTTACCAGTATAGTTTCTGTGATTGATTCTATACAATGTTGACCTCATGTTTCCAGTAATTTGGGTGTGGGTTGGTGGCGTTGGCAGCATGTGAGAATCCACCTGGAGACAAACACGCTGTCCTTCTTCAAATATTAGGTGGAGGACGATTTCCCATTGCTGGACATCCTTGTTAAAGCTCATGGCCATGGGTCTGTTACAACTCTCATTTTACATGTAGGCCTTCCACCAGATCTTTCCACTGCGTTGATGGGCTACTAAAGTATTTTTTATTCTGAGCAGGCTTATCGCCTTCTCTCTCATACAGAATTTGACTTAAAATACTAAACTATGGTGGAAGTGGTGAATATAAACTACCCATTATACTCACATATGGTAGAGGAGGATGTGGCTTTCAATGCATGGTTGGATGACATGCTCAAGAAGGGTTAGTTCAAGGAGACATCCTTAGTTGCTTCCCCCATTGTCTTTGCCAAAAAGGCAGATGGTCCCCTTTGTCCCTGCGTGGATTATGGCCACCTCAATAATATAACGGTTCATGACCCTTACCCACTTCCATTAATGCACATCATCGGCCAAGCAATTGTAGTCACTTGTATTTTTAAAACTCAATCTGGTAAAAACCTTTAATCAAATTTGGGTGGCCAAAGACCAGGAATGGCTTGCTGCTTTTGGACAAAATGTAGCATATTTCAATTTAGAGTGATGCCTTTCAGGCTGAAGTATGCACCCACAACATTTCATAGAATGAATGATCGCGTGCTAGGAGATCTCAAATTTTCCTGCAAAGTTACATATATTGATGATATCCTAGTGCATTCCCTCTCCCCCAAACAGCATGCAAAAGATTTGGAGGCAGTGGTGGCTGTCCTGCATAAGTCTAGGCTATTTGTTGAGCTTTTGAAATTGCAAATTTTACTGGAAAGAAGTTACCTTCTTAGGGAATCTCATCTTAAAGGATGGTAACGCCATTCCACCCTGAAACTGGATGTTATCCGCAAGTGGCCAACATCAATGACCCAGAAGCAATTAAGAAGCTTGTTGGGCACCATCATCTTTTTGAAAAAAATTTCCCGCACTCTCACAGTTGGCCACACCACTGAATCTGTTCACAGGCAAAAACGTACTTTTCTGCTGGATGCCTGAGTGCCAGCAAGCATTAAGTTTGATCTTGGAGGTGTTCTTGTTGCCTCCCATCCTTAAGCATGTAGATCCTTCCAAATTCTATAACATAGCATGCAATGCATCTTCTGCTGCAGTAGGGGCTGTCTTGCTACAAGAGCACAATGGGTTGGAACATCCAGTTGCTTACTTTTCCCACAGGTTTCTTCCACTGAGCAATCCTGGACCATCTAAGACAAGGTGTTGGCATCCATGGCGTGGGCCTTGACCCACTAGAAATATCTATTACAGGGTGATCAGCACAAGTTGACTGTGCAGACCGACCACCAATCTCTCCTATATTTCTGCAAGCCACAGAAGTTGGTGCACCGGCAGGCCCAAGCCTACTAAATCTTGTGCAGCTTTAACTTCATATATGAGTTTGTGAATGGAGTGCTGAATATCCTTCCTGATTTTCTCAGTTGCAATCCCGCATTTTTCTCAGCCAATTCAGATGAGATGGATCTCATCACAGTCATTCCTCCAACTCAAATCTTGGCCATTATTCCTCTCATGGTTGTGACAGCAGACTTTGCTCCAAATGCGCCTTTGGCGTCAAGACCTTAGAAATGCAGATGGCATATGCGGAGGGGGTAAAACTTTAGAGTTGTCTCCTAACTTTTAATCGTTTCTTATATTCTTTGGCTGAGGGGATCATCCAGTTTAGGTTGTAAGTGTGGTTTCCTTCTCTTCTCCAAGCTAAAGTCATTCAAGCTCATCATGATCTCCCTGCAGTTGTTACCCAGGGAACTGTAAGGAGAGTGTCTATAACTCTCCTGTTCCCAGCGTGGCAGTGCACTGTGAACAAGGTTAAAGACAGGGAACTAGCCGTTAGTGCTAAAGTAATTAGAGCCCAGCAGAGGGTGCTGGAGCAATAACTACTTATGCATAGAAGTGCGAGTTTTCCAATAAAAAACCCACCAAAAGCGACGCAGTGCACATAGTGAAAGGGGCTAAGCGGCCCAGGTTGGAGGGAACCTGGGCGAACAAACGGTGCACAAAATAATAGCTGCAAGGGTTTTGCTATGGTGAGGTTAATGGAGCGCGAGACCTCCTTGAAGAGGTTTGCACACAGGAGCGTTTGGAATATCATAAATTTAAAATAGATTTATATGGGAAAAGGTTTATTCAGGAACTTGAACAACAAGGAATGTTGGTTGGGGAAAATGTATTTACGCTCAGATGGGGGAATACAGGATGTGCTGCAGTGGGCCCAAGCACCGACTCACCAATAGGGCAACGCTACCATCTGAATTGGTAGAATAAGCCAAAACCAACTTCACTCAAGTGATCAATTGAAGTTGGATTTGACCCAAATGGGTTGTTTCATGAATGAAATAAGTTTTTAAACCCCATTCCTCAACAAACTGAATTGAAATGTCCGCGTTCATTCAGTAAACTGTCCGTTTTAATGCCTGGATTGACATAAGGGGCTGGCCACTTGGCACCCCACTAGCACCAACCTGGGCATATTTTGCCCATACCCAGCGTTGGTCTAGGGTGTGCCTCAGGTCAAGGAAGCCTGGAGCTTCACCCTCTGGGCCTCCTGGCGCCCAGCCTTGTCTTTGGGGTTGGTCCTCACTATGATGTCATGTGCACATGACATTACCTTCTCCTCCCGACGGGGCTCAACCCCCTTCCAGGGGCTTGCACCAGGGAAAAGTTCTTGTGGGCAGGGGCCAACTTCATGGTGGCAATGGTCAGTTTATGATGGAATTCAGAAGCCTGGGGGAAACGCTTGAGGAAGGCTTCAATCAGATCTTGGGCATGCACACAGTCACGCGCTGGAACCCAACTGTTCTCTTCAGCATCAAAGCCCTTCCAGGATACCAGGTACTTGAGTCTTCTTTTAACATGTCGGGAGGCAATTATTTCTTCCACCTCCTACTCTGGCGCCCCATCCACGAGATAGGCCTCAGGAGTCTCTGGTGGGGGGCCCTCAAACAATGTCAGTTTGCTCTCATGAAACACAGAGAAGATCCAGAATGAGGGGGAAGATCTAGCTTATATGAGGCATGGCTCACCTTTCTAAAAACGCAGTAGGAACCAATCCTCTTTGGTCCCAGCTTCTTACATGGCTGTTTAATTGGGATGTTATTAGCATCAAGCATCATGAGATCCCCTTCCTTGTATGCAGGACCCACTCAGCGCTTCCCATCAGCGTTCTCCTTATGCACCTGCATTGCTGCCTCTAAGCTTGTGGAAACCCCATGGTGGACCTTCTTGATTGTCTTGGTAAAGTCCACCACTGCTTCAACCTTAGACCCACAGCTGGGCTCCACGTTAAAAGCGGGGTTAAAGCCATGGCTGGAGAAATATAGGGAACAACCAATTGAGGAGTGAAAGGTATTATTATAGCTAAACTGGGTCATGGGAAGGTGAGAAGCCAAATATGAATGATCCGCGGCGGTGTAACACTACAGGAACTGTTCCAAGCACTGGTTCACTAATTCAGTCTGCCCATCTGATTGAGGGTGATAGGCAGTTGAATGGCAGGGGTGAATCTGAAGAGTCTTACACAACTCTTTCCAAAAGATGGAGGTGAATTGGGGTCCCCAGTCACTAATAATCTCTTAGGGAACCCCATGGAGCGCAAACACATGCGTGATGAAGAGCCTGGAAATCTCAGCCACGGTTATTGTAGTTCTGTACGGAATGAAGTGGGTAAAATTCGTAAAAAGGTCCACCACCATGATGGCATCATAACCAGAGACAGGTGGTTCCACAATGAAATCCACTGAGAGGGAAGTTCAGGGCCCTTCAGCTTTCTGGACTGGTACCAACAACCCCGCCAAAGGTTGACGATTTGGCTTCATTTGGTTGCAGATCAAACATTCCTTACAATACCGCCCCACCTGAGCAGGCAAGCCCTTACAATTGTATGTGCAGTGTATCAACTCCAATGTCTTTGCTTTCCCAAAATGTCCAATGGTGAGTCCATCATGATGGTCCCAGATGATTTCCAGGCGAAGTGGGCCAGCAGGAACCCATAGGCGCCCCTGAAACCACACCATCTCATTCTTCACGTTGTAGCCCCTGGAGAGATCCTCTTATTTAACTCACACTTAGCAAGTAACATAGTATATTCAGCTGCTAGTGGCTGGGAAAGGACTACCTTCCTGAACATACTATATTCCTCCGCGTTTTCCAGAGGTGCAAGCGCTGGCCCGTTGGCCAGGGGAGAGGGTCGTTGAGGCAGAAGTTTACTTGGAGGAATCATCGCCTGTGTGTTGTGAACTTCTACCTCCTTGGGATTGGGCGCTAAAGCAGGGTTGCGGCTCAAAGAATCCGCCAAACCATTATCCTTGCCCTTGGTGAACTCATATGTGAATGCAAATTGGGCAAGGGTCTCATGCCAATGGGTCTGCCGTGGAGTTAAGACATGAGGAGCGCGGTAGTACAGCAAGGCACGGTGGTCTGTAAGTACCCAGAAAGGTTGGGATGAGCCATGCAAGTGGTGATGCCAATAAGTCAGCGCCTCCACCACTGCCAGTAACTCACTATACTAAATGGCGTAATTCAACTCTGGCAAAGACATTTTCCTAGAAAAATATCCCAACGAATGCTCTATCCCATCTTTGCCTCTTGTAACAAGGCAGCCGCTATGGCGAAGTTGGAGGCATCAGTAGACACAATGAACTCCTTTGAAGGGTTGACATGGCAAAGAACAGTCGTGGACAACAGGGTGCACTTCACTGCTTGGAAAGAATCCTCCAAGATGGGGGACCACTGAAGCACCTTGGAACCGCTAGCCTTGTATAGGGGAGCCGCCACCTCAGATAGATTTGGAGTGAACTTCTTGAGGAACGTACACATCCCCAAAAAGATCCTCAATTCCTTGACCGAGGTGGGGGTAGGCCACTCACAAGTAGCCTTCTTCTTTTCTATAGTTATCATGTGTCCCTGGTCAAACATGACGTTGCCCAGAAAAGTGACCTGGAACTTTAAGAATTTACACTTGCTTATCTTCATCGTAAGGCTGGCTGCCTTTAACCGCTCAACCACTTGCTGAAGGTGTACTGCATGGGATTCCTGATCAGGGGAAAACACCAGGATGTCATTTATGTAGGCTACCGCGCATACCCCTAACAAGTCCCCCAATGCTGCATCAATGCGGCGTTGAAAGATAGCAGGGGCATTCTTAAGCCTAAAGGGCATGACCCAAAACTGTAATATTCCTTTTCTAAAGCGTAATGCGGTTAATTACTCATGGCCCTTCTTTATCTGGATCTGATTAAACGCATTGAGGAAATCCAGCTTGGAGAAGACCTTCGCCTTCTCCACATAGCGCGCTATCTGTGAATCCAAAGGGATGGGATGGAGGTCTGGTACAGTGACGTTGTTAAGGTTCCCATAGTCCACACATGGGCATAAAGTACCATAAGAGTTCTCCATAAAGAGAAGGGGGAGCATACAGGGGAGGTACGCTGAAAAATCGCACCTTTGGCCAACTGTTCCTTCACCCACACATCCAACGCCTCTTCCTCCCGGACAGTCAATGGGTAAATGGGGGAAGATATACGCACCAGATCCACCATGTTCTTGAAGTCACAATTGAGCTCAGAGTGCTCAGGGAGTGAGTTGGCGGATGCTGCATCAAGAGAGGATTACAAACCCTTCAAACAGGAAGGTAAGAAAAATCCCATGGAGGAGGAGGTCTTCAGCAAAGGAGTGGGAACATTGGGCCAATGGGGTAATGGGCCCTGGGCGTTATCCTCTGACAAGGGAACAATCAACTGGTGACCGTTTACCAAAGACAAGGATAGAGTGTTCTCTTTCAAATTAGTCCTTTTGTTAAACTTTCTTTACCACTCAACCCCCAAAATAATGGGAAACAAGAGGTGCTTGATAGCTTAAAAATGGTCGGACAGAATATAGGCGCCCACCTGGTATTCCACCAACCCTATGATGTTCAGCGTAGGGATACCTTGAGAAGCCCTACCTCTAACCATACCACCTGGTGAGTAACTCAACTCAAGGGAGTCAGCAAAGTATTGGTCAATAAAATTATTTTGAGGCACCAGTATCCACTAAAATAGTTGTACTGAACTTCCCAAAAGAGAATTAAGGGTAGCAGACAAGAGAAAGTATCCAGAGTGGGATTTATTAAGGCAGAAAATGCCCCACCTCACCTAAAGGTTCTTCTGGCTTGAGAAAACCATAAAGGTAGGTTTGGGAATCATAGAAGGGGGAAGGATAGTTGACCACTCTTACTACTGAGGCCACATACCCCTCCATGCCTTCTGCAGGGGCACAAACATTTTCATATTGTAGGCGCAGCTCTTTTTAACCTTCTGAGTGCTGAGAATCATGGAAGAGGTCAAACGGGGATTTTATAGTGTGATTCCAAACACAGGAATAGGTTCCAAATCTGAGCCATGAGAGGGCCAAAATGGTTCAGAGGTATATGTCCAGTTTTCATTATAAAACACATCTTTAAACGTGAATGACCCTATTCCTTTACCCTCAACGGAATGCGCAACGTTATCCAAGGCCAACACCCCCAAGCCCATCTGCGCCAATTCCGCTGGCATCATCTGAACATGCTATAAAAGGAAAACTCGTTTTTGATATGAAATTCGATTATTTTGGTGGAAAGTTGGGGAATCATGACTAACGGACCTTGAAGCATCCAAATCCACCAGGTACAAACACAAAGGGTGGATATTTTCCAGTTGGAGGCAACCATAATAACGCCGAGTTGCTCCAACCTTTGGGAAAAAGAGGAAACAGCGGTTTGGCTAATGCTAGCTGGAGCCCACAGCTGACGGCCACTGTTTCCACTTTGAGAAAGTTCCACACAGAAAAAGTTTGTGCACATAAGAAAAAAGGGTTGGTCGAATAATGTAAGGAGAGTGTCTATAACTCTCCTGTTCCCAGCGTGGCAGAGCACGGTGCACAAGGCCAACGCCAGGGAACTAGCCATTAGTGTTAAACTAATTAGAGCCCAGCAGAGGGTTCTGGAGCAATAACTACTTAGGCATAGAAGTGCGAGTTTTCCAATAAAAAACCCACCAAAAGCGACGCGGTGCACATAGCAAAAGGGGCTAAGTGGCCCAGTCTGGAGGGAACCTGGGCAAACAAACGGTGCATGAAGTGATAACTGCAAGGTATTTGCTATGGTGAGGTTAATGGAGCGCGAGACCTCCCCAAAGAGGTTCATGCACAGGAGCTTTCAGAATATCATAAATTAAAATAAACGTAAACGGGAAAAGGTTTATTCAGGAAGTTGACCAACAAGGAATGTTGGTTGGGGAAAATGTATTTAAGCTCAGATGGGGGAATACAGGATGTGCTGAAGTGGGCCCAATCACTGACCCACCAATAGGGCAACGCTGTCATCTGAATTGGTGGAATAAGCTGAAAACAACTTCACTCAAGTGATCAATTGAAGTTGGATTTATCCCAAATGGGTTGTTTCATAAATGAAATGGGTTTTTAAACCCCATTCCTCAACAAACTGAATTGAACTGTCCGCGTTCATTCAGTAAACTGTCCGTTTTAATGCCTGGATTGACATAAGGGGCTGGCCACTTGGCACCCCACTAGCACCAACCTGGGCATATTTTG
This sequence comes from Massospora cicadina, assembly GCA_022478985.1. NCBI lineage: Eukaryota > Fungi > Entomophthoromycota > Entomophthoromycetes > Entomophthorales > Entomophthoraceae > Massospora > Massospora cicadina. Next base: position 88,995 of record JAKSZP010005394.1, on the reverse strand, counting down.
CCCATACCCAATGATGGTCTAGGGTGTGCCTCAGGTCAAAGAGGGCCTGGAGCTTCACCTTCTGGGCCTCCTGGAGCCCAGCCTTATCTTTGGGGCTGGTCCCCACTATGATGTCATGTGCACATGACAGGAACCAGAAATGTATATTTAGTGAAGCGTATCTTTAATTAGCCAGGCTTGTTAAAGTATGTTCCAGCGTGAATTGCCAACTGTGTGACTTATGCGTTGGCCAAATCAGACTGGTCTGGCATGAATTGTCGCTTTAACCCCTTGCAGCAGGTGGAGGTGCCATGGACATTGGTTTATGTGGACTTTATTGTTGAGCTACAAAGTTTCATGGGGTTCGCAGCAGTTATAGTGGTCATAGACAACTTCACTAAATTATCCTTGTTTATCCTGTGCTCCTCCACCATAACTTCTAAGGAACCTTCCCGCCTATTTGTGAGGCACATTTTTTCTATGTTTGGACTCCCACAGGAAATTATCAGCAACTGTGGGCCACAATTTATGATGAAGTTTTGGAACAAGCTTTTAGAAATTTTTAAATTTGCACCCTTCCACTCCACTGTGTACCATCCACAGTTAGATAGTCAAACTAAATGGGTCAATCAGATCCTGGAACAGTACAACAGTGCTATGCAGCAACCACCTAAGATACCTGGGCGGACAACCTTCCCCTCTCTCAGCTTACATATAGTAATGGAACTTATGCATCCACATGCTTCTCCCCATATGAAGCTACCTTGAGGAATAATACTTTCTTTTTGGTTGACCCAAGCCTTTACCTGGAGGTACCAGCTGCAGCTGACCATGCCCAGCACATTTGTGCCATGCAGTCCTTGGTTTGGGAGCACTTGAATAAAGCAATAAGTGGTTATAAGTAGTTTGCAGATTGAAAGCAGCACCTAGCACACAAAATAAGGGTAGGTTCACACGTTATGCTTGACACACACCACTTGTGCATTCATTTTCCCTTGCTTCTATTTTCAAATAGGTGCTCAGAGCCCCACTTAGTGGGAGAGGACTTGGGAAATGATGCATTTCACTTGATATTGCTAGCCCACTGGAAGCAACATCCTATCTTCCATAAATCTCATTTATACCTGTTCAAGGGGGTAATCTTATTGGAACCAGAGCACATTGTGATCAAAAGTGCAGAGGAAGCTGAATTTGATAGCATACTGGATTCCCTTGCTTGCATTACTCAGTTAAATATTTGGTCACATGGAAAGGCTATCCAACCTACAAAGATAGCTGAATTGGTGCTCAGTACTGTTCTAACTATTCAGAATTGGTTGAGGCTTTTCACGCTATCCATCCCCAATGCTCCTGGCCCTCCCTAAAGATTGCTATGCTAATGGCAATCAAATTACCCAAGGCCCACAAGAATGTGGCTCTCACCTAAATTCCTGGTGGTGGTGTTACCCTTTTAGAAAAGGGAAGGATTATAAAAGTCCATGGGAGCTCCCCCTCCATTTGGATTATGGGGTGTTCCTTTTCCCATCTAAAAAGGGGCCAAAAAGGCCAGTGGCTCCCCTCATCACCCAGGGTGACCTCGCTCATGTGGTGGAAAAGCAGTGGGTCATGGCTTACCCTTTAAGGATTCCGCCCCAACCCCAGTTCTTACATCCAGAGAACTAATAAAAACTGTGGTGATCTTTATCAAGTTGGTAAAGATTCATCATTCACATGGGGCAAAGGGGCCAAATGAAATTAAAAGCGATGAATCTTTGTCTTTAATAGTTGACAACACCAAAACCATTGGTAACAAAGCCCAACAAGCGTGTAATTTAAGTGGAAAATGCAGTTAATGTTGAAATTTCAGTTACACTCACTGATGACATTGGGCTACTAACAAGAGTTGCTGGCATCTTTGAACTCTATCTGGATGACTTGAACATTTTTTCAGTAAATCTTGTCCGGTCAAACAGATGCTAGAGCAACTGGGCCCAGGTGGGTTAGGCGCCCCAAACCAGTTCCCAACCTCTTGGGACCACTCTATGTGGGGTGGCCTTGGGAGGTTCCCATTGCCTGTTAAGTGCAACGCCATTGCTCAAATTGTCAGAACCATATAAAATCTGCAATTTGGGTGTCCATGGATGAACCAATAGTGACTCAACTCACTGCCAATAATTTTGAAGTCACTTTAAATTAAGCTCATTATTTTATTCCCTCTCACTCAAAGTTTGCTGGGTTAGGTTGAATCTTGAGGGCCCCAATCACACGCTTATCTAAGGTGTTTCCAAAATTGATTGTCTATTTAAATAGTCATAACGCACTGAGAAATTGATGGTGGATTTTCTATTATTAGATTCAATATTAATTCCCACGTTCCAAAATATATTTATGATAAAATTCAAACTACCCAATCCAATCACTCTTTCCAACACCCAGACCCATGATCTTTGGGGCTGCAACAGCCTGGTTTGTTGCCAGGTTGCTATAAACAATTTTGGCCTATTAGCGCTCACTGGTTAATCTTTCACCAACACTTTTTAACATCATTTAAGCAGCAGCGCCCCTTGCATTTGGGCTCACCTTCTGAGTGTTTTTGCATCCAAACTGGCAGGACGGTCTAAACTTTATCTGCTGCAATCATAACACTTATGTAGATTAGGAATATGATGAAAAGTTACCTTATTTAAATAAAAATTTTATAGGGTTTAATTTTTTTGTAGGTAAAATTGAGTAAAGAATCCATTATCTACAACATAATCCTAAACTCAAGCTGCATATACATAGCAAGCTCATAAACTTAGGCTTGATGGTCTTGAAAGATAAAAAATATACATCTCTTAAATTAAAACTTTTTTATAAAAGAAATTTATTAAATTAACATTTTTAAATGCTTTTTCATACATTTAAAAAATCCTAGAAATAAATGGTTTCTTAAAGAGACTCTAATTTTAGCAAAGAACATCCATGTCAGATTAAAAATTCCTAGCATATGTGGTTTAAGAGAAACCTTAATTGATAGTCTCTTTTATATAATCGCATATATAAAAAACAATTTTTGTTGCTATAATTGAATTTAAAAAATCCTTTACATAATTGATATTCCAACAGCCAAGCTGCATATACATACCAAATTTCATGAACGTAGGTTTGTTGGTTTTTTAGAATATTATTTGAATCTTTCTCAAATCTAAATAAATTCATAATACTCAATTTATTAAGGTAAGTTTAAACTGCCTTTTTGCATATTAAAAATACTTGAAAATCCTAAAATTAAATAGGTTTCTTAGTTGAACCGCAAATCTTGGACAGAACTCCATGCTAAAGTTCAAATTTCTAGCTTTTTTAATTTTTGTAGAAACCTTAATCAATAGATTCTTTTATATAAATTATAGATACACACAACGGTTTTATATATTAAGGTTAAGATAAATCACTAAACCACTTTACTAAAACCATTGAATATATCAAATTACCAATCACCAACCTCTTCATAAAAAAACTAAATATTTCAAAACAACCAAAATCACCAATCATTTATCAAAACCAATAAAACTATTGTTTTATACCAATCACAACTGCTTATAAAACCATTAAGCCTATTAATTAACCCAACCACTAGCCCTCGCCATAAGCATTTAAGCTATCAAATCAGCCAAATATTAAACTTCTTAGTCATAATATTATACCATTCAAAATTAAAAGCATATGAACTTTTCAGTTCTTATATATAAAACTCTTTTAATTATTATGAAAATTAAAAATTTGATTTTGAGGTGCATACAGACCCCCTCCCAACCACTTATATCCAAAACCTCTAAAAATCTATATGCTTATTTTGGCTAGGCTTTACACACAAAACACACACTTGCTTTTATTATAGATGGTTTAAGTGAATCTGAATATCCACCTTATGAAGAAAATACCTAGATTCCAATCTATAGTATAACAATTAAGCAACGTTAAGTGATGTAAGTTTGATTTTAGTTAGAGTTTATAAATTAAACCTAATTTATCAATACTAAGCCCTATCTATATTACACCTAGAATTTAGTACGCATGCTTAGTTATGTTTACTTAGTTTGTCAGATGATTCAAGATAATTATCTTGGATGTTAAACTTTGAAGAACCACCCGCCACAGTTTAAAAACTTTTTGAACCTAAAAGATCAACTGAAAGCTACAACCAATCAACCATGTCATTTATTTGAGGTGGGCTGACCTGGGGATGATACTGCACCAATGAAGGATGAAGGGAATTTAATTCAATGGGAAATGAGGATACAACCCAGAAAACCTCCATGAATGGCATATGATAGGCCAGGAACTCCATGGACCACCTTGCTATTTACTATCTTGGTTTGGGGCATTGGTGTGCAATGCCAACAAAGTCATAGTTGTCCCCTACCCAAAGTTTATCTACCAGGATCAAACTTGGAGAGGCAGTGCCAATAACCATGTCAGATAAATACAAGTCCAATTTTGTATTAAGGGAGATTTGGGTTATGATATGAGTAGCATTGGCCAAAAAAAACCTGGTCAATTCTCAGTGGAACCCTGCTAGTTTGATAATAATACTTCCCCCAATCCTTAGTCAAATCACCCTATATCTATTAGCAGGATTATGCTGGACATATGGCCAAATCAGGGGAGTTATTATGAGGGTCTGCTCCATCCCCTCTCTAACTTAGTACAAGCACCTACTCTGCGTTCACTCCCTTTTATAGCCTTGGAGGGGGTTTCACCAGAGGCAAGTATTTCTCACCCAATGATTGGGTGAAATATTAAATCACTGCCTTACAGATTATCTTACCTGCTACTGACCCTCCAGTGGCCGTTCCATCCAAGTGAGGTAAGCCTCAAGAGCTCTGATAGGTCAAAAGCCCATAATACCAAACTTGGATGCACTCATATACTGAATTTCCTTTCCAACTCACTTCAAACTTTAATTTAATTTAAATAATGAGCCTTGTGATATAATAAGGTTTTCTTATTGACTCTGATTATTTACTAATAAAAACTATAAAAACACTCCTTTATTTTAACTAAAATACTAGTATAATATTTACAAGTGGTCAAATAACCCCCTAATAATTATTTATCCCTGCAGTAGAGAATTGTACCTCTCTTGCAACATTTTTTTGGAATTTAATGTAAAAAGCACCAGCAAGAATAACAAAAAGCCTAAAATACAACAAGTAGTGCTTACTACATGAGGTTGTACACCACAAAAACATTTTAAAATAGAGGGTGTTGGGGTGAATAGCCCTCACAACCTCCCGTTGCTTTAAAACCCAGGTTAAATGCTTTAGCCCAGCAGCTAGCCATCACACTGTCTCAGATTGAAGCACTTGAACAGTGCGTTTTCCAAGCCTTTCATGAGACTTCCCCAATTATCTCCAGATCCCCTTTCAGAGACAATAAAACCCCAGGAGATGGTAGCAAAGCTTTGTTCCTCTTTGTCTATGAAGCTGTTATGGATGGGACAACTGATTCCAAAGAATAAGAATATCCTACCTCAGCCGTCCTGCCAAGGAGGTGATGGTACTTTATATGGCCACCCTTAACAAGGTCCAATGTAAATAAACGCGCTTATTAGGAAATTTGGATCAACACAGAGCTTGCTTATAAAAATGGGCGTTTATGTGCCCAAGTCTACTTGAAGGGGAATTAGTTGACAACTTTGTTGATTGGTTTTACAATGCAGCCCAACCTCTCCTGCTTGCTAAAATGCTACCTTTGGATGACACATTTGCAGTTATTCTGGATGGATTAGCTCCTTAAACTTACTTAGCTCACTATATTATCTTAGGTAACATTCTCTATGGAATGTATGGTATATAAAAGAGGCATTAGTAGAGGTTTCTGTTCTCTATGTACCACGCCTATCCCAGAAGCCATAAGACCCCTCCAGTGATGCCTACCCTGCCAAAGACAGTTATTGTGGGGAGCCCCAAACTAGACTACCCTCCTCTATTAAAGGTTGGCCAGAAGTCATCAGGGATGACAAGGTCGAGATCTCCCCTCTCAGCTGCACCCCAAGTTAGGATTATGAAATAAGTTGTTTTATTGTCCCACTCAGAGCCCTCTCAGAAAGCGTCCATCACTGCAGCTCCCCTCAAATCATTCAGAGCCATACTCTATAACAACCATGGCCTCATCTCTGACCATGCATCAAAAAAATTCTTTTCCACAAATGAACCTAAAAGTTGGTGAAGCTATAATGTTCCCTCCAAAAGCCAAAAGGGTAGATGAGCTCCAAAAGGCCCTCCCCTGTGAGGAGAACAAGCTAATTTCTCAGGCCCCTCTTAGCAACTCTTTGGAGTGCATTGGCAACCCCTCTGATGATAATTCTGAAGGGGGTGGTAAAGATGTGGGCTACTATGTCCTAGGGGCCCCTATGAAAATGCAGATACTGGATAGGTTGAGACCTAAAAGAATAGTTTGGCCATGATACCCAGTTTCCCTATCTCCACCAGGTGTTGAGATGTTCAAAGGTGATTGATACTTCCAATGATGCCAACTAGCTTATTAGTACAGTAATCCAATCTACCCATCATGTTCATACCCTTCAATCTATTTAAGATAAATACCCTACAATTGCTCAACATCTTGCCTCCTCTCTCCAGTTGATGGAGGCTCTTTCCCTCCCCTCTACTTTTGGTAGCACTATAACCATGGAAGAGTTATCTTCAATAAGGTGCATGTTCTAGCCATTCTTGATATGGAATCTTCCAACAATATGATTTCTTCTAACATATCATCACTAAACTTAAGTTGGCGCCTGACCTGGACTCTTTACATGATGTCATAGCCTGATAACATAATTAAGGGTACTAGTGCAATGATAAAGCTTGTCATCAGGAGGACAAAAAGGTGAAGTTGGCAGGCCTTCATGACCTCAAGCATGCCCTATACCAGCACTGGGTTTAGGCCAGGTATGCTCGGGTCAGTATAGGGGATGTGCGTAATGCTCAGCCCTGTGTGAAAGCAAGAGCGTTAAAACAAACTAGCTATATTACTAATGGTGATGTTTTGGTTGATCAGCAAATGGGGTTTTAAAACCTGTTTGATTTTTAAGACCTCAAAATTAAATTGGCCATGTTTACAATCAATCACTTGAGTTTGATCAATCTTGAGATTTAGCACCCTGGCCAATGGAAGCGTGCACTTATTGGTACACCAGAGCTTAGCACCACTTCCTTCAATGGAAAATCTCCCCAATTGCTAAATATGTTTCATTGAGACCAACTTTTCTTTTTGCTCGACTTTCTTCCAAATTATAATTACCATTTTTTTACATCGTTTGAATATGGTTCCTTGGGCGGACCTGTGTGTGGACCTCTTTGAGGAGGTCTACAAATAAGTTGACCACTTAATTTTATCCAAAGTAAATGCAGTATATGGTGCACCTGTGAGTTGCCCTGGTCCCCTCCATATTGAGGCACTTAAGCTCCCTAGCACTGATCTCCACCTGGTTATGAATTCCCCTTTGGGGTCCAACCAGGTTCTGTTGTTTATTTGTTATTTATTCTTATACACTGCGTTATGCACCCCAACCCTAAGTCTCTTCTGCTCTAGCACCCTCCGTGGTGCTCTATTTCTGATCTTGTTAATGTTTAGTTCCCTGGCGATGTGGTTGTGAATCCCAAATCACCTCACTGGGAATGAGAGAGTTACAGACACTCTCTTGACATTAGTCAACCAAACCTTTTTATCATAATGCATCAGAACTATCCATATGAAATTTTATTTTTTGTAAACTGGGTGCGCTGGCTGTTTGTCATGGGCACTATGGTGCTCACCAAAGTTTTCTTTTTTGGTTTTTTATTAGTGCATCTCAGCGTTATTCTTACAACTACAAACTAGGAAATGCCCACCCTTCCTTCTCATACCTGGTGGACTCAAACTTTTTGTGATCCTGTTGTCAAGATTCCCAGTCTTTCTCCTTAGATTTACTCTGAAATTTAACAGGCCCTGGCTTTCCTCTCACCAGAAGCTTCTTTGGACAATGACAAGTTATCTGGTTCTTGTCTATCCTCACGTGGGGCTGATCTGCTATATTAGCTGTCCCCAGAGTCAGCCAACTGGTGTTTTATAGTGTTCTGCGTATATCCGCTTTTGTGGAAGTCAGTGAGGGTTTGGAGCGTGTTCTGGAGCAATGTCATCTGTACATGTCGTCCATCCACCCCTTCTACAAGTTCTTTTCTCTTTGTCAAGCTTGTCACCCAGTGAGATTATATTTAAATGAATTTTTGTGATAAGCATAGGCCCTACCGTTGTCCAACATTGTTAAAACGTCATTTCTCCATTCTACCTTGGACCTTCCCATAAGAAACTTCCCAATTTGGCAGTTGCCCCCTCTTAACTTTGACCAACTGATTGAAGCTCTTTGGGGTAGCTTCTCCGCCCCAACCCAGAAGAGACCAGTTAATTTAGCCGTCATTGTTTCACCCAGGGCATCCCCTATAAATATGGGTCCCAAAAAAGCACGTGCGCCTCTCAAAAAGGAGGAATATTACCTTTTAAACCTTCATTTTCTGACATATTCAAAGGTGAACAGGGTCTAGCCCCAAGTTTAAATTAAATGTTTCAGATGATTTCACTGCATTGATGTCATCCACTTCAGCCCCTATAAATGCCGAAATCATGACTAGAGTTTTCTCTTTAATGGGACAGAGTTCCCCACCAATTTCTCCCATGTTTCTGCAGAATTGGAGGGTCCAGGAGAGTATAGATTCAAATCTAACAAAAAATAAATCAATAATAACGATTTCACCACACCGCCTTTCCATGGTGCAGGATGAAGCATCAAATAAGGGCTTGGTGGTGATGGCCCTGGATAACAAAGCACATCTGGCCATCAGAGGAGGTTGGTGTTGTTAAATCCTGAAAAGTCATTTTATAATGCGAATAACATTAAAAAGATGAGCCATTTATTAGCTCTTATGGCTCTGAAAAGGACCCCATTTCATTATATCAAATTACCCATGAGAACCCCCGCTTGACCCCTACCATGATCCGCAAAACTCAGGATGTGGAAAAGGAACTACGTTTAAAATATGAAAATGTTTATGCAATTGTTGAAGGTATAGTGGAATATGTGGCCTCATTAATAAAAGTGGCTAATTATCCCTCTCCATTTTATGATGCAAAAACATACCCTGGAGGCATGAATATGTATGATGAAGAGTTTTCTGGCGAGGTGTTGGCGTTTTATTCTTTGAAAGAAGACCATTCTGAATATTTTTTGTTGACTGCTACCCTTTAATACCCTTTAAAAATCAGCACAACTTTTTTGTGAATACTGGAGCCTCTGAGAACTTAATTTTACCAATACTTAGCTGACTACCTTAAGCTTAGTTACTTGCCAGGTGGTACAGTTAGGGGTGGGGCTTCTCAAGGTATTCCCACACTGAAGGTTCTAGGTTTAGTGGATTATCAAGTGAAAATATATCATATGGCAGACAGTTTCCAAGCAATCAATAACCTTCTGTACCCATTATTTTGGGAGTAGAGCGATGGCTAAAGTTTGATGTCAGGACCAACTTGAAAGACAATACTTGTCCTTAAAGTTAAAGAATGGTCATATATTATTTGTCCTTTTGTCTAAGGCTAATTCTCATAGCAATCTGCCCAATTGGCCCAATATCCACACACTCTTGCTCCATTACTGAAGCCCTCTCTGGAGGTACCCTTACCTTTCTGTTTGGAGGGGTTGGAATCTTCATTTGATGCAGCTTCAGCCAATGTACTTCCAGCTTATTCAGAGTTTGATTGCAAGTTCAGCTCACTGTTGATCTGGTGCGTATAGCTTCCCCAATTTACTCTTTGACTGTATAAGGGGAAGCGACATAAGATATGTGGGTTAAAGAGCAGTTAGCCAAAGGTGCAATTTTCATCATACCTCCTCAGTATGCTTCCCACTTCTCTTCATGGAGAAAGCTGATGGTACTTTACTCCCATGCGTGGATTATGGGAACTTAAACAATGTCATTGTATCAGATTTACATACCATCACAATGGACTCACAGATTGTACAATATGTGAAGAAGGTGAAAGTCTTCTCTAAAGTAGATTGTTTAAATGCATTCATATAGATTTGGATCAAGAAGGGCCAAGAGTGGGTAACCACATTTGTACCTGAAACGGAATTTTCCAATTTTGGGTTATGCCCTTTAGGCTTAAAAATGCCATTGCTATCTTTCAACGCCAGATTGATGCAGCTTTGGGGGACATGCTGGGGCTATGTGCAGTTGCCTACATGGATGTAATTCTGATGTTTTCCCCTGATCAGGAGTCCCATGCAGTACACCTTCAATAAAGTGGTGAAGAGGTTTAAAGCGGCTAACCTTGCGCTTAAAATCAAAAAATGTGAATTATTCAAGTCCCAAGTCAACTTTCTGGGCAGCGTCATATTTGACCAAGGACACATGATTACTACATAAAAGGAAAAGGTGATTCGTGGGTGGCTCACCCCAACTTTGGTCAAGACATTGAGAGTTTTTTGGGGGCGTGTACATTCCTTAATAAATTCACACCCAATTTTTCTGAGGTGGTGGTGCCCCTGTATAAGGAGAGTGGAGCTAAAGTGCTCCAATGGTCCCATTTTCAGGATGCCTTCTAAGCAGTAAATTGCAACCTGTTGTTCACGTCTGTCCTTCACCATGTAGATTAAAAAAGGTGTTCATTGTGACTTCTGATGCCTTTAACTTTGCCATAGCGGCAGCCCTATTACAAGTAGGTGAAAATGGAATAGTGCATCTGGTGGGATATTTTTCTCAGAAGGTATCCTTGACTGAGTTAAACTACGCTATTTATGACAAAGAGTTATTGGCAGTGGTTGAGGCGCTGACTTATTGGCGTCACCACTTGAATGGCTCTTCCCAACCTTTCCATGTACGTACAGATCACCATGCCTTATTGTACTACTGCGCACCTCATGTTTTGACCTTATGGCAAACCTGCTGGCATGAGACCCTAGCCCAATTTATGTTTTCCTATTAGTTTATTAAGGGCAAGAAGAATGGTTTGGCGGATGCTTTTAGCCCCAATCCTGCACTAGCTTCTGATCCTAAAGATGTAGAGGTGCATAATATCCATTTGATGATTTTGCCAGATAAGATTGTATCTTCACTTCCCTCTTCCTCAGTCCACATTCCAACGCTTGCTCCTTTGTAAATTGCAGAGGAATATGGTATGTTCAGAAAGGTAGTCCTTTCACAGCCGTTGTCAGCTGAATATACTATGATCCTTTCCAAGAGTGCATGTTGGGAAGTTTATATGACTGGATGATACGCTACACATACTGGCGGATTGGAGTGGATATCAAGATGATTCTTGAGATTGATGAAAAAAGTATATGGGTAATAATCAATTGAAATGTCGACCATTCAGCGAATTGAGAAGAATTACACCGAGATTTTTATATAGAGGAGAACTTCTAGAAAAGGGAAAACAAATAGAAACTACCAAGCTGAGGATGCATCTGGATTGGGGAACTGAGATTTAAAGAGTCATACAGAGGATTGAACGGGATGTCTTTTCCCATTTTTAGGTTGTTGTAGATAAGTCTGCAATTAGTATAAGGTTAATAAAGGTCAAATAAGGGGCGATTGCTCCATATTTAGTTTATCAAGTTTTATTGAAGTCAGCAATCTTCATACTTTTCAATTTGGTTGCTCAGTGGCTAATACTCTGTGCAAAACGACTCAGCAAATCCAAGCCTTTATGCTGAGAATTAACAGTGAAGCTCACTACAGGGGGCCACTGGTCAATTGTAGTTCCTCATCTCTAGGATAAAATGATGAGCCCTCATTTGTTACAACAAAATTTGATTGGGTTCTGCATGCGTTATTCTGAAGAAACATGGGAAGCACCCAACAACGAACCAGTATTATTTACTGTGCCCAAACTAGGCGATGAAGAAGTTATAGTCAATCTGCAATTAGAAAAATTCCCTGAGCTGATGGCCAACCAACAAGGACGCTCCATGAATGTGACCCCTCATCAGCTGCGGAATATTATGGAATGGCTGTTGTGCGGGTATTGACTATATGAAGATGAGGTGGGGAGTATGCCTTGAGTTTTTTTTAACCAACAAGACCAATAAAACCGCTACACCTTTTTAATGTCCTATCTGGATGTGACTAAAACAGGGTTGCCTCTCTGCATTGGTACCTACAGAATTGAAGAGTATCTAGTAGCTTATGTGCAACCATCTATTTGCCAGCTACTGCGTGTGCTGACTCGCCACAATATATAAATTTGGGATGTAATGTGCTTTGCTTGAGCACAGCAAAACAATACTCGCCTCCTGCTCAACTGCCTCAATCGCTCTTTTTTTGGAGGTGCAGGGGGTGCTGGTACAGATGGACCATCGTGTTGGGGACGTCTGCCATTGGTTGGACATCTTGGTATCACAGTTAAATCTATAGTTACCCTGGGTAATAGGTGAACTTCTGGATAAGCTTGGCCTATCAGCGGAATGGATTCAGGATGTAACAACGTTGGGAAGCCATACCAAGCACTTTATTACGGATCTAGCAGAATGGGCGGAAGAACTTGAAGCTGTGATTTCTCAGATTAGGGGAAAATTAACACTGATGGAATGGCAAGTAGTGGATCAAGTTGGTTCTGTATCAGCTGAAGTAACCCAAATTCATATCGAATGGAGTAGTTAGCTAATGACAGATAACGCGCTTATCCTTTGGTCAACGTCCCCTGAATATCTCCAGCTAATCCATCAGGTTACACAACTGAAAGTTGTTAGCCAGGCTGAGTGCAGTTGAGCTTTTCCTCTTCCAGTAAGTGAGATAAGAGAGTACGCGGACATGCAAGTATGGCTTGATACCCTTTGATGGTCCAATTAGGAATTGGTATTGGAACAAGCCTCCCTCCTTAACCAAATAAATGACACTAATCAATAAGTGAGTAATACTAGCCGGCAGCATGAACAAATGCAGAACATAGTCAAAGATGTCCTCTCACAACTACAAGCAGTGGAGCAGAAACTGGACGTTGAATGGGAATTACATTGGAAGTTGCAACATCAATATGATACACTGCAACAGGAATTTCAGATTGACAGTGTTGATGCTATTTGGTAAAAACAGAACAGCTAATGACGAACATTTTGTGGAGCATGCCAGAGCTGGGAAGAGTGGTGCAGTTAGTATTGATTTGAAGGAAGAATGCTATGGATCAGCTAACAAATATCCCTCAGGAGTTATAATAGACCCCCATGTGACACTACTTCTTCCAAGTCCATTTCAACGGATTTGAGTCTGTCTGGCCAACCATATGATAGTTCACAAGGGGTGGTTCCCTTAGTCGTCAGGAACCAATTTGCCTGCTCCTTGCGGCAGGATCCTGGAGCAAGGAAAAGCTATTCAAATTGAGAACTTACCTCCTTTCAGTCGAGATGGAAGTCTACACGGTTACTTTAAGTGATTAGAATTTGTTGTGGAAGGGGCTTCTGATTATTGGGAAGTGAAACTGTTGCTGTCCACTCTAGATGTGGAAAGCGCTGCTCAAGTTACCTGCTACCTTCCAAATAGCTCAGTATCCTACAAAGAAGTGAAATCGAATGTTCTCCAGCTGTTTGGGGGCATGGCCAAGATAGCCCAAAGGAAGGCCAACTTCCTGACTGTACAGTTTCAATAAACTGAGACCCTGCTAGAATTCGCTGAACATTTCTTGGTGGAAGCACATGTACTACTCAGAGCTAACATTTTATCCACTGAAGATGTTAGTATAGTGATGACAGTGGCTGTCAAACTATAATAGGAACTACATAATGCTATGTCTCACGTTTTGGATGGAGATTCAGGACTTATTAAAATCATGAACACCTTACATCAACTCTCCGCCTCAATCAGCACTCCTAATGTAGCCCAAAAGACCTCTGCTTTCTCCGCACCAAACTCTTCAGGATATGGGCTTCAGCGACTGAGCTATCAACTGCTGGAACATATTCGTCCATCATACAAATCAGCGGACCCTTTTTGGCCTATGTACGCTCTGCCAGTTTTTCCACAACCTTAGAACCATACCATCAATTTTCAACCTGGTCCTTCTGCTACAAGCTATATACGTGAACCTTTTATGAATACTTTCTTCCAGTGCGGACAAAGAGGGCATTATGCGGGCAATTGTCCTAGAAAACCACAAGTGTATGTAATGCCAACTGAGAAAATCGAGCAGAGAAAATCTCAAGCGGAGTGGAGATGGGACACTATATCTCCTCTAATTCCAATTCACTTGTCCCTAATGATTCTCAAGCATTTCTTCATGTAGTATTCAGAACTCAATCAGACAATTTGTTATACCAACAGCTTCCATTGGATACCCCTGCTTCCATTTCAGAGAGCGAAAAATCTCCCCTAAGCTCTGAGTTCCTCCAGGATGTGCAGAAGCCATATGCGTGGCAGCTTATGGAACAAACTGGCACAAGCAATGCAGGTCCCTCACCGGATATTGCCTCTTTAGTAGGGGTTAACGTAGCCATTCCAGTTGAGAAAATCGCTAGTGAGTATCCTCAGGTAAGCAGGGGCATTTCCCTTCTTTTTAAATAACACAGGACCCTTGGATGTACATGTAATAAACACTGATGGTTCTTCTTACTTGGAATGCACTTACTGCAACATTTTCGTTCAAAACACAAAGATCTGTGCTAACATAGACATGGGAGCCCCTGTAAACATAGTTTCTACCAGGTTAATGGCTAAGCTTCTGTTAAAACCAGATGTGGACCACTGAGTAGTATACAGGACTATGGGGATGCATAGCACTGTGTCTGAAGGAGCATATAGCATGTTGCCTTTACGATTTGGGTCAGTCAGGGCTTCTGCTCCAGCGGTGGTTCTGCCAAACAACAACTACAACATGTTAATTGGCGCGGCATTTATTAGGAAATTTGGTGTTGTGATAAATATGGCGTAGGAAACTCTTGATATTTTGGGACAACAGATCCCCGTTTATTTTACCTCTTGTGGAATCCCAATGGATCTATTCCACTCTAGTCAAATCAATCTAGCATACTGCGATGGAGTAATTCCTGTTTGATATTGACAAATGAAGTGGCGAACCAGAGCCCTCCCCAACCAGATTTATGATTACAAAGGGATTCCGCTGTTCGCTGTGGGAGACCATGTCTTATTCCACGACCAGCACGGATTTTGGCGGAAAAACAATATTTCCAACATCTGGTCTGGGCTGTCTGAGATAATTGAGAAGAATGGTATGGATTTCTACACTATTAAGGAACATGCAGGGGTCAGATTATCAACCAAGTTCATGTGAAGTTCCTTCAAGCATATAAACAGTAAGAGCCTATCATCCAGTCAAAGGGGGGTATTGTCAGGAAGTTGATATGACTGGACGATATGCTACACATGCCAGCAGATCAGAGTGGGAATCATGATGAGTCTCAAGATTGATGGAAAAGGTATATTGGTAATAGTTGATCAAAATGTCAACCATTTGGCAAATTGAGTGGAATTATGCTGAGATTTTGATATAAATGAGAACTTCTGAAAAGGGAAAATGAATAGAAGACTACCAAGTCAAGGATGCATCCAGCTTGGGGAACTGAGATTTAAAGAGTCATACAAAGGATTGAACGGGGGTCTTTTCCCATGATTAGGTTGTTGCAGATAAGTCTGCAATTAGTATAAGGTTAATAAAGGTTGAATATGGGGAGATCGCTCTGTATATAGTTTATCAAGTTTTATTGAAGTCAGCGATCTTCATATCATCCAATCTGGTTGCTCAGTGCCTAATACCCTGTGAAAAGTGACTCAGCGGAATCAAGCCTATATGCCAAGAATTAACAGTGCGTTAAATCAGGAGGACTTACTAGGAGTTACCACGTGAATGATGAGTTGCTGTGGTTTATGAGGTGCATATGGGTTCCTGCCAGACCACTTCACCTGGAAATTATCCAGAACCATCATGATGAATTCACCGTTAGTCATCTTAAGGTGAAGACTCTGGAGCTAATTCACTTCACTTACAATTGGAAGGGGGTAGCTGTGCAGGCGGCCAGATATTGTAAAGAGTGCCTGGTCTGCGACCAAATGAAACCAAATTGCCAGCCACTAGCAGGGTTGTTGGTATCATTTTAAAAGGCTGAAGGGCCTTGGACTTCCTTATAAGTGGATTCTATTGTGGAGTTACCTACTTCTGAAGGCTACGACGCCATCATGATAGTGGTGGAACAATTTACAAAGTTCTCTTAAATTATCCCTTATAGATCCACAGTAACCGTGGCAGAGATGGCCAGGCTCTTCATGTCACATGTTTTAGCTCTTCATGGGGTGCCCCAAGAGATAAATAGTGATGAGGGGCCCCAGTTTACCTCTGTCTTTTAGTAAGAGTTGTGTAAGACTCTTAAGATTCGCCCCAGCCATTCAACTGCCTATCACCCCCAATTAGATGGGCAGACTGAACGAGGGAAGCAGTGCCTAGAACAGTTCTTGCGGTGTTAAACTGCCACATATCATTCATATTGGGTTTCCCATCTCCCCGTTGCCCAATTCAGCTATAACAACGCCCAGTATATATCAATTGGTTGTTCCCCCTTTTTTCCAACCATGGCTCAAACCCCACCTTCAACATGGAGCCCAGTTGTAAATCCAAGGTGGAAGCAGTGGTGGACTTTGCAAAAATGATCAAGAAAGTATAACAGGAGGTGAGCATAAACTTAGATGAAACTATTCAAGCTTATAAGGAGAATGCAGATTTGAAGATATGGGTAGGTCCTGCATATAAGGAATGGGATCTTGTGATGCTGGAAGCTAAAAACATCACCATCAAGCAAACATGTAAAAAACTGGGACTAAAGAGGCTTGGGCCTTACCACGTTGTCAGAAAGATGGGCCACGCCTCATACCAGTTGGATCTCCCCCTCATTCTGAATCTTTTCAATCTTACATGAAAGTAAGCTTATGTTTTGAGGGCACCCCACCAGAGACTCCAGAGGCTTATTGCATGAATGGGGTGTTGGAGTGGGAAGTGGAGGAGATTGTGGCCTCCCGCAGAGTCAGAAGAAGGCTTGAGTACCTATTATCCTGAAGGGACTGATGCAGCAGAAAACAGTTAAGTACCAGTATGCGATTGCACCCATACCCAGGATTGATCAAAGTTTTCCATGAGCAGTTCCCTGAGGCTGCAGGACCCAAGTCTTAGCAAACCATCGCCATTATGAAATTGGTCCCAGCCCACAAGAACTTTTCCCTGGAAAAAGCCCTTGGAAGGGGGTCAAGCCTCAAAAGAATGAGAGAGTAATGTCACGGCCTGAGAAATAATTGAGGGTACTAGTGCAATGATAAAGCTTGTCATCAGGAGGACAAAAAGGTGAAGTTGGTAGGCCTTCCTGACCTCAAGCATACGTTAGACCAGCGCTAGGTTCAAGCCATGTATGCCCAAGTCAGTCTAGGGGATATGCGCAATGCTCAGCCCTGTGTAAAGGCAAGAGCATTAGAATGAACCAGTTATATTGCCAATGGTGATGGTTTGGTTTGGCTGATTGGCAAACGGGGTTTTTAACCCGTTTAATCTTTGAAATTTCAAAATTGAATTGGCCATGTTTACAATCAATCACTTGAGTTTGGTCAATCCAGAGATTTAGCATCCTGGCCAATGGAAGCGTGCACCCATTGGTACACCAGAGCTTAGCACTACTTCCTCTAATGGACAATCCCCTCAAATGCTTAAATATGTTTCATAGAGACCAACCTTTCTTGTTGTTCAACTTCTTTCCAATAAACAACTACCCATTTTTACATTTTTTGAATATGGTTCCTTGGGCGGACCTATGTGCGGACCTCTTTAAGAAGGTTTCCAACAACGTTGGCCACTTAATTATATCCAAAGTAACTGCAGTATACAGTGCACCTGTGGGACGCCCTGGTCCCCTCCAGATCAAGGCACCCAAACTCCCTAGCACTGATCTCCACCTGGTTATGGATTCCCCTTTGGGTTCCAACCAGGTTCTGTTGTATATTGTTATTTACTCTTATACGCTGCATTATGAACCCCCACCCTAGGTCCCTTCTGCTTTGGCACCCTCTGCGGTGCTCTATTTCTGATCTTTTTAATGTCTAGTTCCCTGCCGGTGTGGTTGTAAATCCCACACCACCTCACTGGGGATGAGAGAGTTACAGACAAACTCTTGACACAAGAGTTTGGAACTTCAGGGTCCAACAACAAATGAGCTATTGGAGCCTACTCCTCCCTATCCATACGTAATGGGAAGCTCCTCCTGTCTGCCCCCACTGTGGCACTGGAAAATAACGCATACAGCCTACTTATTAGCACAAAATTTATGATTGAGTTTAATGGAATTATCGACATGAAACAGGGATTTCTCTCTTTCTAAGCTATGAAGTTCCACTAGTCTTTACAAATAATGATCCTAAGAAGAGGGAATATACATGCATATTAGAGTACCCTTCATCCTCCCTCTCTCTCCTTTATAAAACGTCAGGCCTTGACACAAGAAAAGCTTTTGAACTCTGTGGATGCTGCAGAGGGCCAGTCATTGTATGTATAAAGGAGGCAGTAGTCAAAGCGGGTGAACAAAAGGTGATGGACAAAAAGAGTAATATTCAAATTCCCTTCAACTGCCTCCTGCACTTAGCAAGTGTTAATGAAATAAGTCCTTTCGAACCTTAAGTGTTACTGTGTATCCGAGACCCTGCCTACCAGCGACCTATCAATCTTCTGTTGTGTAATCTTACTAACAAGGATATGCTCATAAATAAGCATCAGGAGGTTGGAAAAGCCCTGCTAATTCTAATTGAGGACATCCAAAAATCCATTATATTAGGTTTATGTTAGATCTGGAACTACCTACTGATCAATTGATATGCACTTTGCCCCACATTCAAATTTCTGAGGGTCCAACACCTAAAGAGCTCAAAAAAGTTTACTCTCTCCTAGAGTCATATAGTAAGATCTTCTCCCAATCTGATACTGACTATGGACATATGAAGGGTTGGACTCATACCATTGACGTTGGTGATGCTCAGCCTATTGATCCAAGCCTTATTAGAAATCTAAGGTTGAAGAGCTCTAAATGAGGACGGAGCTGAAACAGTTGCTGGACGCTGAGTTGTTGGTGCTGTCACGAAATCGACCTTGGGCTCTGCTAGTGTGTCAGGCCAACCAGTATGAAGACTGGTAGCCCTTTGCTATTTCGCCTTCATTGGCATATCAACCACTATAAGTCCTGCATCCAGCCCCCAACTAATCACCAATGGCTTTACCTTTAGCCCCAGGTGTCCTCGGCATGTGCCCCAGCAAGTCCTGCCCCCTTCCTGGGTAGCTCAGGCACTTCCGCGCTGCCCCACCCTCATGACCCTTCACCAACCCATCTGGGCATGCCCCGGCAAGTCCATCCCCCTTCTTGGGTGGCTATGGCACCTCCCACGCTGCACCCCGCTAGGTTTGGTGGCATGTCATCTCATCCACTGATAGCCAGCTGGCCAGGTTCCCGCTGGTTCCTCATAGAGAGGAGGTATGGGAGCTGGTAGCGCCAGCCACTCCAGGCGTGATCACCCACGCCTATTGGGGATCCCCTGTCCCACCTTCCCTACTCCAGTGGCTCCTGCTACTTCAAAAAAATAGGAAAAGATGGGCGAAAGAGAGATGTTTATTAGGAGGGAATGAACGACTATCTATACTACTTTCAGGGCTACTGCACCCAAGTGCTCTTTGGCCAATCATCTGCCAGAAATCCCATTGGCCTCTTGATCCCAAACTCTCTATCAGATCATAAACTTTCTTCATTCATACTTCATAGCGATTCCCTCTTGGATCTGCTCATCTGATCACCAAATTAATATTAGGTCAATTCATCCTCAGCATAAGTCGCTGGTTGATCATATATAAGCTCATAAATTAATAGGAATTTGAGCATCCTCGGCATGAGTCACTGGTGCTCCAAATTGAACGATGGAACCATTTTGGACAGTTTGTAATGGATTCTCAGCTTTCCGCTGGAAACTCTCACAACAACCTTTGGATGGTATTTTGGCAGCGAATGCAGCTTCTGTCAAACCTAAACTCAAACCAAACATTTAACATTAAGCAGTATTGAACTAGGCGATTAGCTGGCAATTACAACTGACTAACTGAAACCCCTAATTTGAATACTATCAGAAGGATTCATTTGGTTAAAATCCTGACAGGTGCCGTCCCAAAGCCCTTGGTCATCCCCTCTTCTTTTAATAAAGAAGAAAAATGGGGTCACTGGGTAGTTATGGACTACCACAAATTGAATATTCTCACAAAAAAGAATAGCTATCATATCCTCTGTATTGACGACGCCCTAGCCCAACTCTCCAGCTCTAACTTCTTTTCTGCCATGGACTTGGCTAGTGATTATTAGCAAATGGACCTTTCTCCCCAAGGTCAGGAGAAATGCGCTTTTATTTGTAGTGAGGGTCTCTTTTAATTTACACAACTACCACAAGGGTTGTGGTAAGTGCCCGCCAATTTTAGTGAGCAATAGGAAAAAATATTTCAAGGCCTTAATTAAGCTGCATTATTGTCTATCTTGCTGATATCACAGTGTTTTCCAAGACCTTTAATGAGCATCTTACCACTTAAAAGAAGTGTTCTAAAGCCTGTGGGCTTCTAACATTAAATTGAAGCCATCAAAATGTATTTTATTCCAGAAAAAGCTGGATTTCCTTGTACACAACATCTCTTAAGATGGGATTTAACCTTTACAAGATAAAGCGCAGCTATATCCAAGATTCTGGCACCTAAAACCCTCCATGACATTCAGGTATTCTTGGGCATGATGGGGTATTACCATCAATTCATCCCCAAGTTCTCCCAGCTCAGTGAGCCCCCCATCCGCCTCTTGGCTAATAACACTTTGTTTCATTGGGAGTGCAGAACAAAAAGCCGCGTTTGAGACCCTGAAGGAGTTATTGCAACAATGGCTGATCTTCCGCCACCCTGACTATGGCAAGGTCTTTATGCTGTTCACATATGCCTCTGATTACGCCGTTGGAGCTATCTTGGCTCAGATGGATGAGCATGGGGTCAATCATCCTGTTTCCTACTACAGAAAAATGCTCTCAAAGGCTAAACGAAACTACAGCGTGACTTAGAAGGAGTGCCTTGCTGTCCTGCTTGCTGTGAAACACTACTGCACCTTCTTATATGGGAATTCCTTTAAAGTGATTACTGACCATATCCTTAAAGTGATTGCAGAATATGAAGGACCCCATGAAACGGTTTTCTCACTGGGCTTTGAAGCTCCAGCATTATGACATTAAAATTGAGCATCAGGCAGAAACTAGCCATATGAACATTAATGGGTTGACATGGCTGCATTTCCTTCATTTATATAGTAGTGAATCTGAGAGGTTACATGACCTTCTGATTACTCCTGATGCATGGAGAATGATGATAAACCTGTACAAAAATGCTATCTCGGCACTCCCACAACACCAAGATGGACTGTGGGAAGCTATACAAGAAAGTAGGGTAAACTGGTTGCCCTATCTCCGGCCATCAGAGTGAGTACCTGTCATTTTGGAGTCCCATTTTATTTTAGGTCACAGCAGATACTGAAGAATTACAAGTTGGTTAAGGAGCTATTACTGTGAGGGTATCATGGATACCACAACTGAGGTCCTGTACGCTTGTCTGAACTGTAAAAAGCAATCCACAATAACGACCCAGTATCAGTACTCACCCACTACGCCTCAAAAACACTTTCACACCATGAGTTTATACATGGTTGGACCTCTACACCAGACTATTGGGGGAAATTGATATACTTTGATCAGCTAGATCGGTGTATCCCCCTTTAGGTTGTACCTACTAGTGCTAAAAAGATATACTTTGATAAGAGTTGATTATTTCCCCAAATATGATGAATCTGTTGCTCTCCCCGCTCAGTCTGATAAAGCCACAGTCACCTTCTTAAACTAGTACACCTTCACTTGGCATGAGTGCCCTCAGGTCCTCTTATGTAACAATGGGAAAAATTTTACCTCTAGAGTGGTAAAGCTATTTGCCACTTCCATGAGAGCTCAACAACTCTTCTCAGCCCCCTATAACCCATCCACAAATGGTGCTGTAGAAAGAGTTAATGGAACTATGGTCTTGATACTCCACAAAATGGCCAATTCAGACCCTCTACACTGGAATCTTTACTTACCTGGTATCCTCATGGCCTACCAAATTGGCTACCATTGCATCCTTAAGATGTCCGTTTTTTGTGTGCTGTATGGATAAGAACCTGGGGTGCCAACATCATTATCCAAAGATATTTTCTCTGCTATAACTGATCTTGAGCAAGCCATGAAGAAGTTGGCCCAGAACATCAATTAGTTACAATTAAAGGCTATGACTAACTTGGCAAAGACTATTACTAAAAAGGCCAAGCTGCTAATGAGCACTGGGCCCCACTTCCTTCCTTTTAAGTATCGGACTTGGTGCTGTATTACCACAATTGAATTACTTCTAAAAGTGAAAAACTCAGGTCTATCTGGGATGAATCTTTCTAGTCACATATAAGCTAGGGGATAATACTCCATCAGATCCCTTGCTTCTGGAGTCATCATTAACCAAGAACATGGCCAATTATTGTAGTCCTATTATCCTCTTAACACTCTTGAAGGGGGTGATGACAGACAACTACAAGTCAAATATTTCAATAAGAGTGATTTGGGTTTCAATATGGATAACATTGGCCAAAAAACCCTGATCTACTCTTGGTGGAACCCCACAAATTGAGGTAATACTATTGGCCCCAAGCCTTAGCCTAATCGCCCTATGGATAGTAGCAGGGTTATGCTAAACTTGAGAAAAATTAGAGGAGTTGTTCTGAGGTTCCTCTCCATCCCCTCTCTAATTTAGTTCAACCACCTAATCTGCAACCGCCTCCTTTTATATCCTTGGAGGTGGTTTCACCAGAAGCAAATATTATTGCTCAATGATTGGGTCAGATATATTAATCACTGCCTCACAGATATATCCTACCTGCTACCAGCCCTCCGTTGGCCATTCTATCCAAGCAAGGCGATTCTCAAGTGCTCTAATAGGTCAAGAACCCATATTACTAAATTTGGACACTCCCAACTTATACTGAATTTCCCATCCAAATCATTTCAAGCTTTAAAGAATTTTAAATACTAAGCTTTGAGATATTAATAGGGTTCTTTTCTTTACCCTCACACAGTTACTAATAAAATTCATATAAAAATAAAATCTTTTACATTATCTTATTTATTATTAGTTTTAACTATATGTGGTCAATTAACCCCTATAATAAATTTATTAAGCAGTTAAAACTAATTCTCCTGCAATTACTTTTTATAATGTAGGTGTGAAAAAGCACCAGAGAGCTAACAAGAAGCCTGAATTCCAACAATCTTTACTTAAATAAACTCTCTTTGGTACAGGTTTTTAGTGATTCACCCATCATCTGCAGTTAAACCCAAGGATTTAAAAAGAAGTTAATCCAAGGAATCATCTGTGACATCATGTGCATAGGTATCTGGACTGGTATTCATAATTGAAGGTCCTTTGACATCAAGTTGACTGGGTAGTAGATTATTTGGGTGGCCAGAAGTATATAAGAATCTCAGTTGGCAAGAATTTTTTACCATTTGAAGCCTATATAAGGGGCTTTGGTTTTTTGAAAACATCTTGATTGCTGGCCATATAATTTGGTACTTGGTCTCTTTCTCTGGTAGCTAGATTATCAGTACCAATATTGTTACTATTAAATGGTGGTGTTTCAAGAGAGTTCAGCTATAGCTTGATTAATTGAGCCTTATAGTTGGCGTTTACTGATAAAAGTGGATTTGAGGAGGGTTAGTCAAGCAAATTAGATTGATATAAAGGCTATAAGTTAATAACTTTATCTATTGGAATAACATCAGTAAGCTTATCTAACTACCCTGATGAAAGATATTACCAAAGGGATAAATTTAAGCTATAAAGTTGAATGTTTAAACATTACTGCCAAGTAAGTTTGCACGTATCACATGAGCTAGGGCTATCCAATATGGAGGAGGATTTGCATCACGTTTCTTCCAATGGTGTGCTGATTGGTATGTATCATGATACTCTGGGATTAAAATACGTTCCATAGCTGTCTTATAAGGTAAATCACTTATTATAGTGATCCATCAGGTTGGGTGAGTGGTCTCAATTATGATAAATGTTGACCCTTGATCCAAATTTATTTACCAAATGGTATATCTATGAACTGGATCATCACAAGTAAAATCAAAAGTATGGGCTATTGATTTTATTAATCAATATTGACTATAGTTTCACTATGTTATTATCCTTTGGTTAGGACCTTTAGTTATAGGTAAAGTAATCTTATCACTTGGGGATTACAACTTTAGCCAAATCATAAATAGATAATGCAGTTGCACTTCATTTGGATCTTTTAGGGTACTGGCCAATCATCAAAATAAATTTCTAGAGGTGAAACCCCTTTAATCCTATGACTGGGGCTTCTAACCTGATTGGCACTTTATTAATTGAGTGATCAGTAGAATATATAAAATTATGGTAGATAATTATAGTTTCCCTTAAGTTGATTTGGGTTGAGGGGATCTGATAATATGATGAGACCTTCAATATTCTTCCCATAGGAACAAGTATTGGAATATTTAACACTAGTCAAAGGTTTCTGAGGGGATGATACCCCAGTGGTAGTATATAGACCCTCTACCACTGCCTCTCTGAGTTTAATCCTTGTCAATAAACTTTGGGTAGGGAACAATTATGGCTGTGTTGGTGTTGTGCACCAATGCCCTGAAATGAGATAGCAAATAGCAAAGGTGGTCCATGGAGTTCCTGGCCTATCATATGTTGCACATGAAGGTTTTCTGAGTTTTATCCTCATTAGCCATTCATTTTATTTTCCCTTTATTTGGTGCAGTATGTCCCCAGGTTGGCCCACCTTAAATAAAGTTTAAATTTAAGTTAAAAATTTTTAACGCCTACAATTTATCACCACCACATATGGGATTAAATTGTAAGTTTGACTAATTTCTGGGTATCCTAAAAAGAGATTAGGTATGGTTGGTGTCAGTATTTTAACCAGATGGATCCTTCTGATAGTATCAGAATTAGAGGGTTTCAGTTAGTTGGGCATGATTGCTGGATAATCGCCTAGTTTAATACTATTTAAAAATATATATTTAATCGAGTTTAGGTTTTTGGAAGCTGCGTTTGCTGCCAAAATGCCATATGAAGATAGTTGTGGGAGTTTCCAGTGGAAAGCTGATAAATCTGTTATGAATCATCCAAAAATGGTTCCACCAACTAATTTGGAGCACCGGTGACTCATGCCAAGGATGCTCAAAGTTCTATTTAATTATAGAATTTATATACAATTGACCAGCAACTTATTCTGAGGATGGATTGAACTAATCTAATATTTGGTGATCAGATGAGCAAATCTGGAAGGAATTGCTATGAAGTATGAATGAATGAATTTACGATCTGATAGAGGTTTGAAATCAAAAGGCTGATGGGTTTTCCAATATTTGGTTAGCCAAAGAGTACTTAAGCACAGTAGCCCTGAAAGTAGTATAGATAGTCGTTCATTCCCTCCTAATGAACATCTCTCTTGCATCAATATTACTTTTATTTGATAGTGGCTAATACCCTGTTAGAGAAGGAGTAGATAGGATAGGGGATCCCCAATAGGTGCGGATGATCACGCATAGAGTGGCCAGTGCTGCCAGCTCCCATGCCTTCTTCTTATGAGGAACCATGGGAACCTGGCCAGCTGGCTACCAGTGGATGTGCTGAGTGGCTGCCAACCTTGTGGGGTGCAGCGTGGGAGTGCCATAGCTGCCCAAGAAGGGGGATGGACTTGCTAGGGCATGCCCATATGGGTTGGTAAAGGGTCCTAAGGGTGGGGTAGCACAGAAGTGCCTGAGCTACCCAGAAAGGGGCAGAACTTTCTGGGGCACATGCTGAGGACACCTGGGGCTAAAGGTAAAGCCATTGGTGACAGTTGGGGGGCTTGATGCAGGACTTGTAGAAGTTGGTATGCTATTGAAGGCGAAATAGCAAAGGGCCACCAGTCCTCATGCTGGTTGGCCTGGCACAATAGCGGAACCCATATACAATTTTGTGACAGTTGGGGCTTTAACTTCATGGTTGGATATTTCTGTAATAGTAAGATATGGTCGTACATTTAAAATTAATTGAGATGGTTTAAGATTGTAATGATCTAAAGGTTTAAAATAACATTGGCTTCCATCTTTCACCCCTTTATGAGACATGAACCTTAGACTGATGGGGGTTACTAACGCTTACAATTAAAGATCCGTAGCTAGTTTAAATCCTTGGGGTATGGGAAAGGTTCATTTTTTAGATGAACTTAAAAGGATTCCATTTGGGTGATAAGTGATTGGGAAAGATTCAACTGAATTAATTGATTATAGCAGATAATTACAATAGCTTTTTTAGCACTAGTGGTGCCCAACCCAAAAGGGGGAGCCACCATGCATCTTTATTTTCAAATGGGCCAAACAAAGGGATTATCATAAAATAAAAAAATTGCTAATATAGCCCCTAGGTTATCAGCCTAGGAAGCTATATCAGAAGGTGAGGAAGCTTTGGGGAAACTTTTGTCCAGTGCCCGCTTTAGCTGGCGGACCATGGTGGACAACATAAGGGTAGGGGCATATTGACATGGGGCATGAGGAAGTATAGCTGTGGTTTTCTTCGTTTATGAGGCCAGCGGTATCCATCACCTCAACATATTGAGCGAGTTGATGCTCAACGAAAGTGATGAGAGTCAGCACATAAGTGAAATACTTGATGCGCTTTTGGGTTTGTGGATAGTTGGGGTCAAAAAGAGAGGTTTTTGCCACATCATTGCAAGCGCAGCTCACACCAAAAGCGAGCTCCTCAATCTCATATTTTGTATCTTCCTCAAATCATTGGGGAAATTGGGGATAGGAATACCCTCAACCAGGGGTTCCATCGCCCCATAGAGTTGCTGGCATAGTAGGGTGTTGGCAGGAGCAGCAGTGGCATAACTGCCATTTTATTTATATTTTTATAAGATGGAAAACCGTTTTAGGGTGAAAACAGTGGGAGTGCAAACTGGGAGGATCAACAAAGAATTCTACAAAGCAAAATCAGGCTTAAAATTATAAGTCTGATCCAAATCATCAATTTATTTAAGTGCTTTAAATGGATTTAAATTGGCTAGTGCCAGCCCAGCCACTGTAGTTGGCAGGTTGGCAGCACCTGATTGACCATGAGCTATTGACCATGGCAGCTCTCCTGAAACTGTTTCAGCCATCAGCTCAGGGCGCCAAAATTTTACTAAATTTTTAAAATTTTGATTGGCTGTGGCTTTGGAAGCCATGCCAGAATTTGCCAAGGTTGGGGGTGGGAGGATCACGCCCCATTCAAAAAATTGGGGTGAGGCAGCCATTGGGGCGGTGCTGGAAGGGGGAGCAGTGGAAGCAGAAGCTATAGGGCACTTGCATTTTGAGTGATCAAACTCAAAACACAAGGGTCAGATGGTGCGGCCATTTTCAATGCATGCCCAAAAAGGATGATCAGGGGCAGACCTGATCACAGTGTGGGGGGGAATTGTGAGGTGGGTGTTGTGATGAAATGGGAAGATTGTCATGAAGGTACAAGGGCCTGACAGACAATCTGCCCCATGTGGTACCACAAACTGCAAAATAAGGTCTGCGCTGTAAATGGCCAAACCCTCCATGAGCTTGTGGTGGAGGCGTTCAGGGGAAAGGAAGGAGGTCAACCCGGTGAACTGGACCACCAAAGTGGCCTCATCCAGGAGCTGGGTGCGAATGGTGGGCAAAGGAATTTTTATAAACTAATTGCAGCTTGGCTGCTGCCACTGCATCAGCTTCAGAGAAGAAGCTGAGGTCAAAGTAGCCCTTAAATGTCATGGTTAGATGACTTTATAGTTGGAACAGATGGTAAAGACAAGGCTGGGCGACAGGAGGCCTAGAAGGTGAAACTTCAGGCTCTTCCTAACCTGAAACACACCTTAGATCAACGCTGGGTGCAAGCCAATCATTCCCAGGTTGATTCTAATGGGGTGCAAAACGCCCAGCCTCTGATCTCAGCCCAGGCACTAAAACGAATGATTTACATTATGAACAAAAATGGTTTGATTTGGTTGATTGGAGAGCAAGGGTTCGAGTCCCACTCAAGTTATGAAATTTTAGGCTTGGGTAAAATACTGCTTCAATCAATTACTCGAGTGAAGGCACTTTTGGTGTATTTTAATAAAACGGACGAAAGCATCTGTTTATTGGAGTGTCAAGGCTTGGGCGCACTTCTGCAGAACCTGAATTTCCCCAGCCCACTTTAAATATGTTTTTGAAACCAACATTCCTTGTTGGTCGACTTTTTTAAATAAAAATACCCGTTTTTTTACGTTTTTACTTATGGTTCCTTGGGCTAACTTGATGGCGGACCTCTTTAGGGAGGTCTCCAACTATGTGGGCCACTACCTTCTATTGCAATTTACCAAAATCCCAGGTGCTCCCTTGGGCCGCCCAGGTCCCCTCCAGATCGAGGCACCCAAGGCCCCTGACGCCAAGTTACATTTGATTATGGACTCCCCTTTGGGGTCCACTCAAGCTGTGATATTCCTGTCTTACCTGGTACTTTATGTTGTGCTTTACACCCTTGCCTGGGGTGCCTTTGGCACAGGCACCATTTGAGGTGCCTTCCTTCCCATTCTTCTAACAGCTAGTTCCCTAGCAATGTGGGTTTGCATCCCACATCACCTTGCTGGGAATGAGAGAGTTACAGACACTCTCTTGACATTAAAGGGGCCGAAGTTGATATAGCTGGCAGGTTTGAAAACTGCTGTGGCCATCTCAATGATGGCTGCACTTGCATATGGGAAGAGATTCCCATATTTGACCCAGAGGCTGAAATGCAAATTTCTCTGTGGGAGCACCAAAGGGCTCCAGAGCACCTGAGAGCTTGTGAGGTGGTGGGCCAAGTCCCAAGGGGGCATAATGCCCAGTAGCATTGGGAAGGCTAGCAGATCCAGCCCAGACGCGCTTTGGTGGCGGCGCACCACCACCCCAGGCTGGGGAAGCAGGCGTCAATTGCACCAACATTAATAAACTTTGGCTTGATTGAGCGGTCATGTTTTGCACTTTTTAAAAAATCTGAATTTGGCTTTGATTTAGGTATTGAAGCAAAAGAAAGAGATATGATAATTATGATATCTCAGGGATGGAGAAATATCAAGTTAAAATGGAAAATCAGATGCCAGTTATAATTGTAGTTTTGTCTTTTAATCTTTATTTTAGCCTAACAATTAGAAACTAAATTATATGCGATGTATCTTATAAGCTACAGTTGCTGTGATGAGCATAATGGTAATGTTTATATATTAAGAACTTGAGGCTATAAAATGAAGGTGGGAGCTGGTTATTTTAAATTGGCTTTCCATTGAATTTAATTCTGCAACCAATGGTGTAAGCCTTATCCTCTCGAAAGCTAAAAGTTGGGTCTCCAGTATATATTTGATTAATACATTTTCTAATGGGTAATAGTTGGTGGGTGTGAGTTTCCCGTCATCTGTTAATTAACCCAAACCCTTAATTAAACCCCTTAATTCAGATGGGGTACCTTTAATTTAGACCTTTATGGTAAATTCAAACCATCAATGAAGTTTACCACCTTTTAAAAGTAGAAATTGGGGTATGGTTTATGAAACCCCAGATATAGATACAATCAAACCAATTGTACAAAGTTAGTATGGTTCATCAAGTATGGGTAGGCGGTTGGATGGGTAGGTTTTAAGTGGTTTTGAAACTTTTAGGCTAAATTTTTAAATTGTATCAAATATTTAAAGCTACTAACTGATATAAGAGTATGGCCAGGTGTGGAGGTTGATGCAGATTGTTCAAGATCCCCTTTAAAATCCAAAGTAAGTCAACTACACTTAAATGTTTGGGTAAGGAGCTCCATACGTGCACCACAAATTTTAGAAGCGCCATGTTTTTATGGCATATACAATTTTAACCCAGGTTGGATGAATGTGTTTAGGATTGGATAGGTCATTTATATGGAACATTAGATTATTTACTTGGTCACAGGGTTTGAACAGTTGTTTATGATTGTGTCATGAAGCTTTAATTGGGGTAACGTTATTGATCAACAGATATATACTAAAACATGTAACGCTTCCATATAACCCAATTTCAAGTTAGGTTGCCAATAAACTATATAACCATCTCACAACCATTAAGGATACTCAAGGCTAGACTTTTCTTGCTTGGGAGAGCTAAACATGGGGGAAGGTTAAACAGATTTATGAGATCACTTCCATATAGTTTGTCATATAAATTAGATGGTAGCCATATTCAAATATCAAATGAAGTATCTATTGGTTGTTGAATGCCTTGTGCATATGAAGTTGATGTTTCCCACCATCTCAAAGTCAAAGTTTAACCATCAGCTGGCCTGATATGTTGAGGATTATACTAACATGTTCCCCATCATGAACTGATATTATCAGAAACTTCCATTCTGTTACCATCTGATGGAAGATGAGTTTGGGAAGCAGGTGAGGTGGGGGCAACTTTAGCCGCTAGATTTGCAGAAGATTCCCCACACAATGGTGGCCATTGTGAGTTCTCAATTAGCTATGATAGGAAAGAGTACATTGTTATAAAAACAATCCTCAGAAATTTTCTATGTAACGGTGTAACAGCATATGACATCACCATCCCTCAATCAGCTCCAAGTGGGTGTGCAGTCATGTCATTGACTTGGTTCAACCATATTGGGGAGTGTGAGATCTACATGAACTGTGCCACCCTAGACATCAAGGGTGGACCAGCCTCTGGAATAATCTTTGGCCCCAAATGTCTTAGTTTCAACTTACCTAACCACCCAACCATCCATCAGTTCAAGTACTCTGTCAAAGGTGTCCACCTCTTCTGTAACTGCAACACAGTTGAAATGGGAATTGGTTTTAATGGGAACCCCTACTCAGTTGAGTTTAAAGTCAACTTCTCCCCTACCTGGCTGATATTACTTTTTGATCCCTTCAGTACAACTATTAATCCCACCTTAGGGTCTCCCAACCATGGGATTGATGAGTAGATGGGCAATTAGCATCATATTTCAACGGCATCTTATGAAACCCATATAAAATTACTAATTAAAGTTGAATTTATGGTCATAGATAACTTCAGTTAAACTTAATTAGTATAAATTTGACAACTAAGTGATATGCCAATTAAAAATCATCCATCATTTATTTTCCCCAAAATTTTAAGCTCAACTATTTTTAGTGCCCATCACCCATAATTCAGCTAGAAATTTGGGTGGGTTGACATTCTATATAAGATCATAGGCAGAGTGAAATTAAGCTTCTAGGTTATAAGGTTAGGGGCTTTAACTTATCCAATTTTATCCATGATACATCAATACCATGAACCACCTCAACTAAAGATTAATATGTAAAGAAAAACTTTTGTACCCCTTTTTAAGCCTATTGCATCACGGAGGAATGGAAGATTTGCCATAGTTAAAATTTATATGGGGAAGGAGTGCAGAAAGCTAAAACTTTTATATATATTTATAATAAACAAAAAGTTATATATATATATATATATATATGAGCGAAAATACTATAAGTTTTAATGTTAATTGGTATGTTATGGGCTAAGGATGATATTTGGTTACTTTGATAGCTTAAATGGTTTTGCCAAGCAGTTGGTGGGTTTGGTTTAATTAATAAGCTTGATGGTTTTAGTAATCAGGTAGTGATTAGTTGATTCAATGTTTTTAGTTACTGGTAAGTGGTTGGTGGTTTTGGTTAGTTAAACAATTTTAAATTTTTTTACAAAGTGGTTGGTGATTGGTTGATTTGGTACATTCAATGGTTTCAGTTGTTGGTGTTGGACATTCTCCTTATCAACTTTCAAAAAGAATGTTGGAGGTAAAAATACATTGAATCCACTACTACAATCAGCTAATTACATGTCCAATCTTCTAACAATACTATGGTTAATAAGGATATGAGTGCCATTGGCCAAAAGACCCTGGTGGATTCTCAGTGGAACCCTACACATCAGGAAAACACGTTTTATAGTCAAAATCAGCTTATTAAGGTAAAAGCTGATAGTTGGATTGCTCTGACTCCTCAGCTAAATTTGGGGCATCCATCACATGGTCCCCCTCAGTCACATCCCGTTCCATACCAGTTCCTAAGTGGAGACCTCCCCCTTTTTAGGCATGGCGGAGGTTCCCCAAGGTGAAAAGATTTTACCCACTGGTGATTGGGTGCAATTTATCAAATAATTACCACATGGGCTTGTTCTACCCCAGAATATTTTCCCTCATTCTGACAGGCCAAAGCCTATTTTTCCTAATTTGGACAACTAAGCTTTTTGACACTATAGCCCCAAATTCCCATGGCCCCAATATTTGAACTAGTTTAAATATGAAATACTAGTATCAAATAGGGGAGCTTTTTCTGGCTTGCCCCGCATAAATAACAAAAATAAAAAAAAACTTTAAAAAAGCATTATAATTACTTTTATTTTAAAAGTAAGTTTTATATATTTTAAAAATATTTGTGGCATCCGTTGGCAGATCCACAAACTGGTGCTCACTACAGGGGGTCACCCTGTATACTTTGATAAAGTATTAAAGCAATGGAGAGTGTCACCCATTGGGTGCGAAATGGAGAAGGAGCTGAAGATGATGATTGGATGGACAGCCCTACCACTTTGACATTTGGAGAAGAACGATTTGAGCGCATATTAATACCTGAGTCTTGCCACATCAACTGGCTGGCCACCAAAGCCGTGAGAGACCTTACCCATGGCATCCTTAACCCTGGCGACATTGAATCCTGAAAACAAGCGTCGTTGGTAGAGGAATGCCACTTGTTTCTCTATGAGACTAGTGTCCTCCCATAGACCTACAGCCAGCTCACAAATTTGACCACCTACATACGCAAGTTTGCTCACCCCACTTTGGTCCATATGATGCATCTCTTAGCTGGCCATCATGAAGAGCTACATTGACACCTAGATACCCATGCAGCTCTGAATTTATCCTATGATAAGTTGTACCAACTGACCTCCAAACACCTTGAAGCAGTCAGATCTGGTGTGGAAGCTAATCGCAACTTTATCATTCAGCTGCATGACTGACTTGCTACCCTGGACACTGGGATTGTAAAGTATGTCGAGGAGGCCATGAAGATCTTTAGGGATGAACTGAACGCTTCCATCACTAGCACTCGCTCATTGCTGGAGGAGTTTTCTAAAGAACTTGAAAAGCACAATGAGCAAACGCACTGGGACCTTTTAGCCCCTGTCTCCGCCCCTCAAGTTGAATATGAACAGCGTGTGGCTGTGGTGGAGCAACAGTTAACCCAGGCCTTTTCACATGTTGATGAGCTCAAACGCCATCTGCTGCTTGAACCATCTAGTGCCACCTCCACCCTTGCAGCCAAGGTTGTTCAGCTAGAAAAGGAGCTAGCTCTCAAAGCTTCATTTGAAAATACCAAATATTTGGCGCATCACCTGAATGAATGTGAAACTGAAGCAAAAGTGATAAAAGCTTTGCTGGAAAGCCCTGAGCTGTTGAAGGAAGTATTTAGTCAATTAATGCAGGTTGAGCGGAAGTATGAGCAGATCAAGGATGGAGTACAAGGCTTAAGCTCAAACCCTTGTGACGATGAAGGGTGTAAAATGAAAGAAGAGCTGAAAAAACGCGTGGAAGCCGTGGAAGTTGCTCAAATAAACCTAAGCTCGCGGTGTCACAACTCCGCTTCCAAGTCAATGCTTTAGAGAGCTGAGTGGAAGATCTTGAAACTCACAAACTGAGGATTGAAGATTAACTGAGACTATGTGAATCTGGGCCCCAAGAAGCCCTCTCCAAAATGAAAACCTGGCTCAAAGCCATGCAAGACCAGTTCAATCACCTTTTGCGCACCTTTGACCAGTTAAACTATCGCTCCAAAACCCCCAGAAACAGAAGCTCCAGCTATTCATAATCTTACTGAGAATGACTTTAGTTCATTAAAACTGACATTCAAAGACAAGTTTATCCCCAGTGAGGGCAGCATTTCTTCATTTTCATATGTTTACAAAGCGGCTATAGAAGGGGTGACTGATCGTCAGAAGGCCAAACATATTCTTTCCTGTTTGGGCCGCATGGCACAGGAGGTGATGGTCCCACACATGGATGCTCTTAGCACCTGGTCTGAGGTTAAAGAGGCCCTCATAAACACTCGTTTGGCTCAAAACAGGCTTTAAGCATGAAAAAGCAAGCCTTTATGTGTATGAGTATCCAAAAAGGGGAGTCAGTGGTCACCTTTGCGGAATGATTCTATATGGAAGCATAGATGTTGTTAACTTTAATGATGTTGACCTTGGATGATGCTGTAGCTGCTGTTTTGACTGGAGTGGCATCTCACCCTCCTTTGGCGATGCACATCACCTCAGGTAAGCACTATTTCCATACCATTCAAGATATCAAGGAGGCGTTACTAGATGTCGCTGACTTCCATAAGCCCAAAGTTTCTCATGGAGCAGTATCCCGCCCTCGTGTTTTAGCCATTGAGGATCCAGAGCCCAATCCTTGGGTCCTGGCTATTGAATACAAGAAGGAGCCCCTTCAGATAATGGGCCCTGAGGAGCAACAACCCAAAGTAAAACGTCCTGAACGCCCTCAGTGCGAATACTGCTACAAGTTTAGACACAAGGAGGCTGTGTGTTGGAAAAAGAAAGCTGATGTGGAGAAACAGGAGTAGGGAAAAGAAATGTTTGTTTAGGGAGAGGCACACCTATTGCTGACAAATCTTATGTGCCTGACTCATTTAAACAACTTATGCCCATACCTTATGTTACCAATACCCCTGGGGATAATTCTGAGGGGGGTACAGATGAGGTTGGCTATTTCATCATAGGAGTACCCGCTGAAGTGAAAGTCCCCAATCACTTGAACGCTGGAGGAGTAGATGAGGCCACCATACCTGAAGAGATGTATCTCCGCCAAGTTTTCAGGGATCCAGTCACTATTGACACTGCCAGTGATGTGGATGAGGTCTTGTCTAACTTTATTTGCCCTCTCCAGTATAGCCATACCAGGCAGTCTATCCTGGAAAATTACCCCAAGACCGCGCGCAAATTAACCTCCAGTTTTCATCTCAAGGAGGTCTTAGCGCTATTGCCCAATTTTGGGGGGATACTTACAAAGGTCAAAGTGGTTATCCAAAAAGTTTGGGTGATGGCCATCCTAAATACAGGCTCTCCGGTGAATGTAATCTCTTCCAAGTTGATGAAAAAGATCAAACTTGCGCCTGACTTGGAGTACAAACAAGAATTTGGAACCGCCAGACCTAACAACACCTGCACACTTGGCGCTTACTCATCCCTTCCTATTTGTATTGGGAAGCTTATTCTATCAGCCCCTGCAGTGGCTTTGGATAACAACGCCTATGATATGCTCATAGATACTCAGTTTATGATTAGATATGAAGGTATTATCAATATGAAGCATGGGTTCCTGTCATTGCTCAATTATGAAGTCCCCTTAATTCTATCCAATAAAGAACCCAGCAAGAATGAATACTCTTGAATGGTTGAGTACCTGATTTCCACTTTACCTTTACATTATACCACCTCTGGGCAAAATACAAAGAAATTGTTTGATTCAGTGGATGCTATTGAAGGTATTCCATTTTATGCAGCTGATGAGGCGGTGATTAAGCTGGGTGAACAACGGGTGGTAGACATGAAAATCACTCCCAAAATCCCTCGCCACTGCTTACTACACCTCTTAAGCATTGAGGGTGTTAGCCCTTTTGAGCCTCGGGTATTGCCTGGCATTTTAGACTCAGCTTACCAGAGGCCTATTACTCTACTGTTGGGAAATCTCACCGAAAAGGACATAATTGTAAGAAAGCACTGGGAGGTGGGCCGAGGGTTTTTACTCCCTGTGAAGGATGTTTTATAAATCCACTCCATTGGCTCAATGGCAGATTTAGGCCTGCCTGCAGATAACCTGGTATGTACCTTACCAAACGTCCATATCTCAGATGAGCTGACCTCAGATGAGTTGGAGAAAGTGCATACTCTCCTGGATGAGTATAGTGATATATTCTTGAAGTCGGACAATGATTATGGCCACATGAAGGGCTGGTGCCACTCCATCAATGTGGGTGATGCCCATCCCATTAAGTCAAAACCTTACCGCAAGTCAAAGGTGGAGGAGCAACAAATGAGGATTAAACTCACGCAGTTATTAGACGCGGGGTTATTAGTTCCTTTGCAAAGCCCTTGGTCCTCCCCTCTTTTGCTAATTAAGAAAAAAAATGGAGGTCACTGAATAGTTATGGGCTATTGCAGTTTAAGTTATCTTACAAAAAAGGATAGCTATCCTATCCCATGCATTGATGACGCCCTGGCCCAGCTTTCAGGCTCAAACTTTTTCTCCACCATGGACTTGGCTAGTGGCTATTGGCAAATGGATCTTTCCTCAAGACCAGGAGAAATGCGCTTTGATATGCAGTGAAGGTCTTTTCCAACCCACGCAATTACCCCAAGGGTTGTGCAATGCACCTGCCTCTTTTCAGCGTGCAATGGATCACATTTTGCAGTATCATAAGTTAACCTGCATCATCGTCTATCTTGATGACATTACCATATTCTCAAAGTCCTTTAACGAACACCTTGATCACCTGAAGGAGGTGTTCCAACGCTTACAAAACTCAAATATCAAGTTAAAACCCTCTAAGTGTACCTTTTTCCAAAGGGAATTAGACTTCCTTGGACATACCATTTCTCAAGAGGGTATCCAACCCATACAAGATAAGGTTAAAGCAATTTCCAGAATGCCTCCCCCAAAATATATGGGATATACAGGTATTTCTGGGGATGATGGGGTATTACCATCAGTTCATCCCTAAATTTTGCCCAACTCAGCAAGCTCCTTGTTCGCTTACTAAAGAAAAATATCTCTTTTCAATAGGGCACTGAACAGAAGGCTGCTTTTGAAACAATGAAGCTGCTGCTACAAAAATGGCCTATCCTAAGGCATCCTGATTATGGAAAACCGTTTATTTTGTTTAAAGACGCCTCAGACTATGCCATCATGGCCATCCTAGCCCAACTGGATGAAAAAGGAGTAGATCATCCTGTCTCATATTTCAGTAAGATGCTATCAAAGGTGGAATGCGACTATAGTGTTACTGAGAAGGAGTGTCTTGCCATTCTACTAGCAGTGAAGCAATAACACCCTTTCTTGTATGGGATCTCTTTCACTGTGATTATGGACCACGCATCTCTAAAATGGTTGCAAAACATAAAGGACCCTATGGGGCAGTTAGCGCGCTAGGCTCTAAAGCTCCAGCATTATGAAATGAAGATCAAACACCAAGCTGGAACCTGTCACATGAATGTTGATGGGTTAACTCAGCTGCCCATCCTCCACTTAGATAACATTGAAGCGGAGCAGCTGTATGATCTTTTAATGACCCCAAATGACTGGGAAGATGAGGATGAGCCCGTGCAGAGGATGTTGGCCCAGCACTCCCATAACACTAAAGTAGAAATTGGGAAGTTGTATAAACAAGTAGGGGCAAAGTGGTTGCCTTACCTATGGCCCTCAGAACGTGTACCTGTTATCCTGGAAGCTCATTCAACCTTAAGCCATGGAGGAGCAAAGAAAACCTACAAGTGGATTAAGGATTGGTACTTTTGGGAGGGAATCATGGAAGCCATCGTTGAAGTCTTGGATGCTTGCCTTACATGTAAGAAGCAGTCTCAGTTCAATACTAGATACCAATATCAGCCAACTACCCTGCAACAGCCGTTTCATACCATAAACTTGGATGTAGTAGGGCCGCTTTCTCAGACCACAGGTGAAAACAGATATAACTTGGTAGGTATTGACCATTTCATAAAGTGGGTTGAAGCTGTGGCGCTTCTGGCACAAACTGCTAAGGCCACTGCAACCTTTTTCCATCAAAATATTTTCACTTGACATGGGTGCCCTCAAGTACTACTCTGTGACAATGGAAAAAACTTCACCTCCAGAGTAGTCAAAATCTTGGCTACCTCCATGGGAGCCCAGCAACTATTCTCAGCTCCATATAACCCATCAACCAATGGTACAGTGGAGCGAGCAAATGGCACTTTGGTTTCCATCTTATGGAAAATGGCCTCATCTGATCCCCTTCATTGGGATCATTATCTCCCTAGTGCTCTTATAGCTTACCAAATTAGCTAACACCAGATTCTGAAAATGTCCCCTTTCTGAGTTTTGTATGGCAGGGAACCCAGCATACCTGCCCTTCTAGCTAAGGATGTCTTCTCTAGTGGAGAGGAGCCTGAGAAAGCCATGTGAAAGTTAGCTAACCACATCATTCAGCTTCAATCAGAGGCTATGACCAATCTAGCCAAAATGGTCACTAAAGAAGGCCAAGCTGCCAATGAGCTTTGGGCTCTCCTACCTTCATTCCAAGTGTCAGATATGGCCTTATAAGACCACAATCACGTAAATTTTTGAAGTGGCAAACTTGGATCAATCTGGGAGGGACCATTTACCATCACATATAAGAGAGGAAATGAGTATTCTATAAGGTCTTTGGCTACAGGAGTTACCATAAACTGGGTACATGGCTGCTTCCTATAGCCTTACACTCCCTCCAACATTCTTGAGGGGGCAATGTCAGACATTCTCCTTCTCAAATTTTGAAAAAGAATGTTGGAGGTAAAAATGCCCCCAAATC
Organism: Massospora cicadina; assembly: GCA_022478985.1. Taxonomy (NCBI): domain Eukaryota; kingdom Fungi; phylum Entomophthoromycota; class Entomophthoromycetes; order Entomophthorales; family Entomophthoraceae; genus Massospora; species Massospora cicadina. The sequence goes on along the minus strand of JAKSZP010005394.1, from coordinate 50,261 downwards.
CACTACTATGATTGGCCAATTACATGTCTGATCTTCTAACAATACTATGATTAATAAGAATATGAGTACCATTGGCCAAAAGACCCTGGCAGATTCTCAGTGGAGCCCTACCTATTGGGAAAACATGTTTTATAGTCAAAATCAGCTTATTAAGGTAAAAGCTGATAGTTGGATTGCTCTGACTCCTCAGCCAAATTTGGGGCATCCATCACATGGTTCCCCCTCAGTCACATCCCATTCCATACCAGTTCCTAAGTGGGGACCCCCCTTTTTTTTAGGCATGGTAGAGGTTCCCCAAGGTGAGAAGATTTTACCCACCGGTAATTGGGTGCAATTTGTCAAATCATTACCACACAAGTTTGTTTACCCCAGAATATTTTCCCTCATTCTGATAGGCCAAAGCCTAATTTTTCCTAATTTGATAACTAAGCTTTTTGACACTATAGCCCCAAATTCCCATGGCCCCAATATTTGAACTAGTTCAAATATGAAATACTAGTATCAAATAGGGGAGCTTTTTCTGGCTTGCCCACATAACAAAAAATAAAAAAAAACTTTAAAAAGCGTTATAATTACTTTTATTTTAAAAGTAAGTTTCATATATTTTGAGAATTATTTGTGGCATCTGTCAGCGGATCCCACAATTGGCAAGTGGTTGGTAGTTTTGTTCATTTTGATAAGTTTAGTTTTACAAAGCAGTTAGTAATTGGTTGATTTATTATATTCAATGGTTTAGTTAAGCAATTTAAAGGTTTATCAATATGAATATCTGATAAACTATAAAAACCATAGCTATCATGTGCATATGATATAATAGTGGGGACCAACCTCAAAGACAAGGCTGGGTGCCAGGAGGCCCAGAGGGTGAAGCTGCAGGCTCTTCTTGACCTGAGGCACACCCTGGAACAACGCTGGGTTCAGGCAAAATATGCCCAGGTTGGGATTAATGGTGTGCCAAACGCCCACCCCCTGACGTCAAGCCAGGCATTAAAATGAACAATATACTAAATGAACATGTATGGTTCAATTCAGTTTGTCAAGAAGCAGGGTTTCAAAACCCATTCCATTTTTGAAATAACATGCTTGGGTCAAATCCAACTTCATTCAATCACTCAAGTGAAGTCAGTTTCAGCCTATTCAACTACCTCAGATGGCAGTGTTGCCCTATTGGTGAGTCAGTGCTTGGGCCCACTGCAGCATAACCCCTATTCCCCCATTCAAGCTTAAATCCATTTTCCCCAACCAATATTCCTTGTTGGTCAACTTCACAAATAAACCTTTTCCCTATTTACATTAATTTTACAATTTTATGATATTTAGAATGCTCCTGTGCACAAACCTCTTCAAGGAGGTCTCACGCTCTGTTACACTTGCCATTGAAAGTACCTTGCTGCTCTCAACTCGTGCACCATTTGTTTGCCCAGGTTCCCTCCAACCTAGGCCACTTAGCACATTTTGATATGTGCACTGTATCACTTTTAGTGGGGTTTTTATCATAAATCTCACTTTTCTATGTCTAAGCTGTTATTGCTCAAGCACCCTCTGCTAGGCTCTAATGACTTTGGCACTAATGGCTAGTTCCCTGATGTTGGCCTTGTGCACCATGCACTACCACACTGGGAACAGGAGAGTTATAGACACTCTCCTTACAATAGTGAAGCACAGGTATCTAGATGCTGGTTGATATGAACTCCCCTTCATAGCTCTTAGCTAGCTAACATCATCATATGTATAATAGTAAAGACATTATAAGTATCCTATATAAAGATAAGTTTTAAAGATAATTATAGTTTAAGCTTTAAAGTATACTCAATGTACTTTACTATATTATCTCAAGTACTAAGATGGTTCAGTTAGCTTAAGCATTTATTAAATTTATATATTACAAGATAAAAAGTATATTGATAACCAATATGAATTTATTAAGAGGTATTCAATGCTAGAGCAAACCTAGAGCAGGGTCCTGAGTGGGCAATGAGATGGAAGTAGTTTTCCATCTGCAGCAATGGTCATAGTGATTCTCATTTTAAGGCCAGAGGGGAATTCTTGGGTAGTAGTCATTGTCTTGCCATTGGGTAAGATGTTATAGTGGTTTTGGATTTTAGTGGTGCTTTCCTATGTTAAATCATATCCAATTTATTCAAATTCCTTCATTTTAGACTTGCTCAAAGTATAATTAAAGTATAAAATTTCTATTAAATATTTTATCTATAAAATATTTAACTGAACCCTGATAATTTTTATTTTAACTTGATCGAGGGTACAGAACCTTTGAGAATAAAGAGAGATGTGGAGTTACATCAGTAGGAATTTAATAAACTGAACCTCTTCTTCATTTGGTTAGTCGTAAGTTGATAGTTAAAAAAGTTTGGTTGTAGTTTTCTAGCCTTTTGGGTGAAACAGTTTTTATATTTGTGGGGTTTCCGAGTGGTTGGTAGTAATCAATGGCTTTGATTCAATACAAACTTAAATAAATATGATCATCATTTATTTAGAACTGGTGGAATGCCCACGCTTCACAACGGCATTTATAAATTACCAGATAATTCTAAATTATTCTAGTTGTTATATTGGTAGACAGTCATCAATAAGTTCTAAAACTGTTAAACCTATTAATTATTCTGACCTTCAACTGCTTAGCCAAAATCAATTAAGCCGGCTAAATTAACTAAACTATCAATCACTTACCTGAAACTATCGAGCCCATCGAATCAACTAAAAAATGAACCACCATGCAGCAAAAACCAATTGATGAATTTTTAAATCAACCAAAAGCTACCAACCACTTATCAAAACCTATAAAACTATTGAATTAGATGAATATTAAAAAGCTCATCCAAATTGCTATATATATACCATTAGAAACATATATGCTTTAAATATTATATAGAATGGATATTAAAATTTATACAATTTTGATTAAAAAACAGCTCATTATCATTCCCAAACCTTATAAATTATTTTGTGCCAAGTTTGGTACTTTTTGGTTGATTTGTTTATAAGATGATGCATCCTATATAAACAAACTAGCTGCCAGATTTCCATGCTTTGCTATGGGTTATTATCTATTGGATGACTTAGAAATTTTTATTTTATATTTTAGATACTATCTTTTACTCAGCCAAGACCATTGAACCTATAAAATCAACAAAATAGCTATAATCACTTAGAAACCCCATTTTTAAAGTAAATATATAGTGGTATTAGGGACTACCCTGATAGGCAACCACCTCATCTTCCTTAATTTAATATCCATACCTTTATTTAATCTTTATAAACATGATAATTTTAAGCAGGGCTATAAGAAACAATATTTTATCCTAGATAGTATAGGTTTTGAACCTGTTACAAACCAAATCTGCATCAGAGTGGTAAACAGTTTCACCCTGCTAGGCAACCACCCTACTTTCACTTTTATTTTTAACTTCATATCTTCATCCAATTTTTTGATATAAAGTAATAAGAGTGATAGGGAGGAATAAGTTTGTCTTAGCCAATATAAGGTTCAAATCTGTTACAAAGCAAACCTTCACCAAAGTAATAACAGGTCTCACCCTGATAGGCAACCACCCTAGCTTTATTTATGTCATCATATCCTTATTCAATTTTTTAATATAAAATAATAGTAATAGGATCAGGATGAAATGATCATTTTTTCTATCTAGTAAAGGGTTTGAACCTGTTCTGAACCAAATGTGCAGCAGATTGGTAGAAGGATATACCCTATTAAGCTAACCACCATTGTATAGCAAACCTATTGAATCTATTAAATCAATCAAAAATACTAAACTGCTAGCTAAAACATTATCAATAAAAATGCTCACTACCTGGATATAGAATAGATGCTTCATCTAGTTTACTATATGTTCTTCATTAGATACATATAAACTAATAACCACTTTATTAAATCTTAAATTTCTAGCTTATATAATGTAGAAGATATGAAAAAGTAGCTCTTATATATTGATGTAAATTTTTTATTTATCTTTGGTTAGAAATTAATTTTGTTAAATCTTACCTGTTGCAATTTGGTTTGATTAACCATTCTATCTATTGTTTTTTATTTAATATAGACTAAGAAATTTAACTCCTTAGGTTTTGTCATCAACATTAATATATCAAATTAAGTTATGACAGATTGTCCTGACATAGCTGGTAATTTACTAAATCAGGTGACAGCGGATTACCTTGATCACACCCCAGTTTTATATATGTAGCTGCAAAAAGTAAGGATTGAATTTCTACCACCCCACTAACAATTTTCCCAAATCCTCCCCTATAAATTTAAGAGGATTATGAATCATAATTTGAATTCCTTAATATTATTACCTCCTTTTCCTTACTTCTCTTTTTCTCTAGAAGTATAAAATATTTTAAAAGGGTTTATCAAAAAATATAAGCCAATGGTGTTTATCATTTTCTAGAATATCTATGCACAGCTTGGTACTGTAAGTCCTGGTGAGCACCCCTCTGTTTGGATTAGGGGGTGTTTCCTTTCCCATTCAAGAAAGTTCCAAGAAGGCTGGTGGCTCTCCTCATCTCCCAGGGTAACCTCACATGTATGGTTGATAAGTGGTGGGTCACCACTTACCCTTTAAGGACTTCACTACACATTTAGTATTAACTTCAAATGAATTGATACTACAAATTAAGGGGATTTGTGCCAAACTATTGGATAGTTAGCATTTTTATGAGACAAATGGCTCAAATGAAGTTTTTGACCACAGAACTTTGGCATCAAGGCCAGATAGTCCCAAAAAGTTGGCAACAAAACCCAATGGGTGCAAAAATTCAGTGAGTAAAGCCTTTAGTGTCAAATTATTGAAAAATCTAACCAATGGTATTTGTGATGGTTGAGGTTTTCCCTCACCATCACATTGCCCTGATCTTTAATAAGACAGGACAAGCTTGTGTGGAAGATAGATGGGGTGAGAGAGCATTAGTCTTGGCTAGACCTCAGGTTGGTACTGAGACTGGGGAAGGATGGCAGTTAGAAGTTTTGTCAGGCCTAGATCAAACCAAATGGTTTTGAAGTGGGTGGGCTCTAGATTAAAGGTGGATTTGAATAAGAATTGAAACAATTCTTGGGTTTGGTGGCTCAGCCATTATGGAATTCAATCTGGCCTAAAACAATTAAGGTTTACATATAGCATATTTCAAAAGACATAGTGTTAAGTATAACTTATGAGCTTGATCTATGCTTGCAGCAGAGAGCTATAAAAGAAGGGACTTGAGAATAGGAGGTTCTCTAGTTCCATTTTCTATCAACTTGCCTATATTATATCCAATAAAGCTGTTCTTGAGCCTTACTTTAATTTATCAGCATATTCTGAGGTTTATATTGGAATATTTAGTCTAACAGCAGCCATGTTTGGCATATACAAACAGAAAGTGGATCTTAAAAGTGAGTTTGGGAAGGCTATTGCCTCCCTATATACCTTGTCTTGGGGTCAGGGCATGTTTGGGGTAAGCATACTTGCAACTGTCCTCCAAGAGGTTTTTATCCACAGTGCCTGTAGCTCACACACCAGAAAAATGGTTTCAGGGACCTTGTCTATCCTTTGGTCATTGAATTAAGCCCTGCTTCACAATTTCTTTATGGCTTATTGAAAGGAGCTGATGCATTACAGATCCCATCCTTAGCACGTCAAAAGATGATTAGAGCATTGAAAAGGCCCTGGGGCATCCTTGTGGGTTTGAATAGCCCTCATTGGCTATGAGTGCACACTTGGTTTAATCTTTGAAAGCAAGCTTCACTTGCTAATATTTACTAGCAAGATCCATCATGGAAAAGTATTTTGACCTGATGAGCAAGTGAAGAGAGTCATCAATTTTGGGCAAGATATAACTCTATTTTTGGTGATGAAGTTGAGCTTACAGTAGTCCATCACCACCTAATGGCTGCCATACTTCTTCCAAATTAATAGGAGGGGGAGATTCAAGGACTGCGCAAAGATACTAATAGCCCATCTTTAAGCAGTTGCTTGAGCTCTACCACCACCTAGGATTCTTCAACCTTACTTTTTCAGTAAGGTCAGGAATGAAAGGGAGGAGCACCCCCATTTTCTACATGATGTAGTACCCCACTTATTTTCTGAAATCACAGGTAGAGGCCAAAAAGAGGTCTGAGTACTCCTCTATAAATTCTCTAACTATATTTTTTTAGTACTAGATGGAATTCTCTAACTATATTGTTATCCCCCATTGAGCTCCTTTCTGTTAAAAGTGTCAATTAGAGCCACTGATGGAGGGCGTCTCTAACCCACAATTTCTCAGATTTCTAAAACTGTGGACATTATCAACAGCCTCTACTGGTAGGAGGCAACTTAAGCAGCTGGACTTTTAGGGACCACTACCCTAGGTTTGTTAGTAAGGTTAACAAGTAACACCAATATGGATCTGACATAGGTAGGATATAAAGCTCCTGTACAGGTTAGGATCTCCTTGACTGATGGGTTATCCAGAACTTAGATCTCTAGAAGATATCCAGAGGGGATGTTGATGTGGACCCAGGTGATGACAATTATCTGGGACTTTATACGTATAGTGGTCAATTTAGTTATATAGATTGGCATACCTTCATGACCATCAATTGTAGGTGAGAGGCAACTGTACTTGAGAGCCACTCATTTGATATTTGAGTCAATCAATTTGGCTCTCACTCTCTAATATGCAAGCTTAAGCTTGACCTCTGTTTTGGAGCAGCACGAGGTTTTAAAAATCAGGGGGATCAATGTCCTTGCAGGGATAGAAATCCTTTCTCATAATGCACTATTGTGGGGTAGTCCCAGAGAAACTGAGTCCAGAAAAGATTTTTATAGATCAGGTTATCCAGTGCAATGACATGGGTATTCACAGAAAGCTTCCCAAAATGGATAATTAAGGAAGAATAGGCCTCTATGGATTATGTACAATGTGGTCCGCCATGCCATATTCCATGTAATGTGGAAAGTTTGGAGCAATCTTGATGCATTTCATCATCTTGGACTATATATGACATTCATGAGAAACAACTGTCAAGGATGGCGTGGACCATAATTTTATGAACTCAAACAGCTACATGGTTGACCAAACTTCTGAACTGCAGAGGTACCATAAGAAATATAGGAATTTCATCAGAAGAATAGTAAGTTGTACCAAGTTCTTTATTATCAATGGGTACTGGGGCTTCTTCAAATATAATAACTCCAAGTTTGTTAGAGGTCATAGATGATTTTTGAAGCAAGATAGGGATGTCAGCATGAAGTGCCTTGTCCTTCATGCTGATGGCCCATTTTCAAACCTCCTCAGCAAGTTGTTTCCAGCATGTTTTAGTGTGAAGGGAGCCATTGCAGTAAGGCATTGTGGTCAAGGATACTTCTGGTTTTTGACAACATGGACAAAAAATAGTTAGAGGAGTTAGAGGCGGTAGCCTTATAATGTAAGGTCAATTCAGGTATCTTGTTAAGCACTTCCTTAATTACCTGAATCACGTAAAGCATTCTTTTGGACAATCATTTGCATCTAAACCTCAGGATAAGACCATAATGTATAGATGATGTTAGGTATAGTTTTTTCCAAGGTAATGCAGTTTGTGGTTACTAAAGGCTGCACTTGAGCGTAGAAATGGCTGGTGAAATCCATAGGGCTTTCTTCTTTGTTCAGACAATTACCCATGAATGCTTTCTTTTAATTGTCTAGGGCAGGGTTGCTGCCAAATCTTGGACTAAGGTAGTATGGACCTATTTCCATGTGTGACAATCCTTTAAATGTGGAGTCATAATCTCATGAGTGGTGCTATTCAAGCAGGAGGGAATATTACTATTTTTCTGCCAGTCAATATCCTCTTCCATATAACTCTTATATGCATATAGGAAAGAGGTAATACTTTCCTGGGGGGTGATTTTTTCTTTAAATCTAGGCTCTAAATTGGTTACAAGAGGAGCAAATAGGGTATTTACACCAGGAGTTGGTGCAGGCTCAGAAGTTCAGTTTCCATGAAGTTGTGGGGGAGCCTGTTGATCCAACCACATAATCTTAGACCCTTGAGGTCCTCTTGGATATCATCTCAGTTCCAGTTTAGGGAGGTAATGGAGGCCTTGTGAGTAAACTGCTCCTTTAACACTTGGATGTCAGCATGTTGAAGAATAAAATGGCTCTTTAAATTGTTCAAAAATGTGTTAAACCCTTGGCAGGTTTGCTCAAGCTGAGCAATGCAACTACTGTTGAGCTTAGTGAAGGTGCTAGTATTATTCATTTCATCCAACAAGAATTCAATTGAGACCTTATTTTGAGATTATTTATGCCCAATTGGAGCTTGAGCCCTTAGTCCACATTACAGATTTGATCCCATAAGGTGGTGAGAGCTGCCAAAATGTCCTTTTTACAGGAGTCATCAGGATCACCAGAAGTAGGCACTGCAGGGCCAGAGGGCCCTTGAGGCTCATGGGGATCTTCTGGTCCTTTGGGCTCTTCACTCTTAGAGGCAAAGTCATGAGAGGCAGCTCCTGGTATTGCTGCTGAAGAGTCCACACCAGGTCATCAACTTGGGTGAGGCATTGATTAAGGCAGTCTTAAGGAGTTTTACATTCTGATGGATCTGGTCCTCAAGGTAGCCCAAAATTCCACTATCCAACACTGCAAGTTGGTTTTGGCCTCATTGATCAATGGTCAGTTATTGACAATGCCTTCTCAATTATCATAGATGAAGGAGGAGGCCTCATTATAGAAATCAACAATGTGGGAATGTAAGGCTTGTGCAAGTCCTTGTTGTCAGGAGACTTTTTTGATGGTGCAAACTGACTACTTGTAGAAGTTGATGGATGGCAGTATGGATGAAATTCTGAGATAGCGCTTAATTCTCAAAGGCAAGTATTTTGTGGGTAGTTGGGCCAAGGTATATAGATCCTATATGGTAGATTGCACCTAAGAAGCACAGGAACAACTGGAGCAGCCTCCCACATAATTGATGCCATTTAATAATTGTTGGATAAGTTTATTAAAGTTCCATATTGAAGTTGGTACTGATCACCGTTAATGGAAGATAAAGTAAATGAAAAATGGCCCAAAAAACTAAGCTTTCAGGATGCATGGGCAATATTTTGTATCTTGTAGTACTAATTCATTGGTGACACTTCTTGACCTGTAAGCAGTTTAATTTTCTTGACTGCTATTATTCTTTATTATTCATGATAGACATATTCACTTGGACAGCTCGGAGCTCCCTGTAGTGTGCACCCTTTTTCTTGGTGCAACAGTTCTCTTGACTAACACAAAAGTTCAATAATGGGCTCAAAGCTGTAAACTAATGGAAAGGTTAAAAACAAAGAGATGAAGCAAATATATACTACTTTACTAAGTTAAAAAGTGTTATTGTTTATAGAGCATGTGGGGATGTGGTACCTTGGAGACCTTTGAAGGCCAGTATGATTCATCTTTCACTGCCTTTCAGATTGACCTCCTGGTTAGCATCCTCTTTGTTATGCACTATCCTCATGACCTCAGAGGTAGGGATTGTACCTCTCAAGATTTAGGAATTGGGGATGTGATCCCTGAAGGTGTCACCATAAATTCTCATGTGAGTGATGCTTCTTGATAAAACCTTGTGTTGGTGCCTTCAGGTAAGTTTCCATTCATTCCAGCTAAAGAGTCAATCTATTAAGGCTTAATTTGGGAGTAAGGATTTTGACTCATTCATTGCCTTAATCCTGGTGGTATTTATAATATTTATGAATTTGGGGAGTATAAAGTAGAACTTGATCTATATAACATCAAGTCTTTTTCATAATACAATTATTCATTTGGTGCTTAGTTTCAGGTCCAGAAGAGTCCAATTATTTGATTCTTTAAATCTTTTAGGATCCCTTCTTAGAATTTATGGAGCTCTGGCTTACTTTTGAATACATGGCTGCTGCTCTGTTAACCCCGGTGTTGTTGTGTCTCATGATGCTGTTGCAGCCACTTGGTAACATTGGTAGTCCTGATGATGGTGCTTGCAAATAAAGTTCATTTCCCAATTTCATAAATTTAATATTGCTAAGCTTTTTAAATTGGGGAAACTTTTAGAGTTCAAGCTAACTTAAATAAGTCTGGCCATATAAGCAGGGTGTCCTAGAACTCAGTAAATGGCCAGAATGCCAAGAGCTCAACTGGTTTATTGAATTTTAGTTGGAGAGCTGGGAGGTTAAAGTGAGTAGTAAATAGGTTCAAAAGTATATTAAAGGCCATTAAATAAGCTAGGAGGCTTTAAGGGGGCAACTGCGGGTCTTACTGGGGCAACCTCATAAGTGAAGGAGGCAGGGTGGGTGACAACCCTTAGAGATTTGTGGCTGTTTATTATTATGGACAAAAATTTGGATTAGTTTAGAGATGTAAAGTGGATGGGATGTACAAAGTTTATGATAGATTGGCAGGGCATTTAGGTATAGGCGGCATCTGCAGAATGCATGTGGGATACCAAATGAACTCAGGGATGCCAAAACCTAATATTTTGATAATAACTTGGATCACTACTGGATTGGAAGGTTGTGATAATTTTCCAGGAAGGTCTAAATTAACTTTTAGTTATAGCATGCATCACTGAAAACTGTTTTCATCATAAAGATAAAGGGTATAACATTTGGTATTAACTTTGGAACAGGCATATTTTATTTTAGAAAGGGTGAAAACTAAAGGATAGGCTGACAATCTACACTAAGGAGGATGGTTAACTATATATAGTGGAGGTAGGTGTAAGTCTGGGGGAGCGCTCTCTTTTCTTGGACCAGGTGGCGTTCCCTTTCCCATTAAAAAGGAGTCTGAGAAGACCATCTGCCCCTCTCCTCTCCCAGGGCAACATCACCCATGTGGTGGACAAGTGGTGGGTAACAGCTTACCCTTTGAGAACCCCGCCACCTATTTTAGTATTAACTTTAACCAAATTAATGCTGCAAATCAAGGGACTTAGTGCTAAGCTATCAGAAAGTCAGACCCCATGGGGTAAAAGGTCTTAATGAAGTTGATGGCAACAAGCCTTCAGAATCAAGGCCTAAGAGCCACAAACACTTGGCAACAAAACCCAATGGGCACATACTTTCAGCAAACAAAGCACCCAGCATTGAATCTTTGTCAAAGCTCACCAATGCATTGGGCCATTGGAAAATGTTGCCGCCAGTTCAAAACCCTCCCCAAAAGCATCACAATATTCATCTAACATTTCTCTCTTGGTCAAACAGATGCCGGAGAAGCTGGGTGCAGGAAGGTTGGTTGCCCCAATACCATTTCTGACCTCTTGGGACCACCCCTATATGGGGTGGCCTTTGGAGGTTCCCACTGCCCATCAGGCAAGATGCTATCGCTTTAATCATAGAAACCAGAAAAAATCAATAATTTGGGCATCTGTGATGAACTGACAGCAACTCGGCCTGCCACCTATACTTTTAAATTTAGTTAAAATAGTTTCTGTTTTTCCTCCTCTCACTCAAAGTTTGCTAGGTTAGGCCGAATTTTGAGGGCCCCATTCCTGTGCTTTGCTAAGCTATTCCCCATAATTGATCATCTATTTAAGCAGTTGTATACTTGAGAAATTTGATGTTAATTCTCTTTTTAAATTCAACAAAAATCTTCCTGCGCTTATTACTTAATTAAATTCAAGTTTTTTGACAAACACCCTGTGACATCTGCAATGTGGCCCTGCAGCCCATGTGTTAACTGGGTTGTCTCAGTCATATTAACTTTGATCTCAACTGTAGTCACTATAGCCTATCATGTCAAGGCCTTTATGATTTTTACTCAGTCTCACAACTCTCTACACCCAGTTCCATTGGCCCTGGGGCCACAACAGCTTGGCTTCTCACTGTGTGTTTTTTTACATTTGTGGCATGTTGGCACTCCATCATTACTTACCTCACAGCATATTCAAATATCATTTTGAGAGAAAATGCCCCTGGCATTCTGACTTGCCTTTTGGGGGCTTCTGCATCCCAACTGGCAGGCTAGCATAAATTTATCTGCCGTTTCCCTGACAGCAGGAGAAAAGAGCATAGAGCTTTAGAGGTGACAAAGCCACATGTGGCACCTTCATTGCCAGGCTTGGTTTTGTATGATGGGGTGATGGGGGTGAAGCAATTATGGGTCTCAGATTACATCCTGAAGATTTTGATGGCACATTTCCCAGATCAGGAAGAAATCTAGCGGGGTGCTTCTGACCTTGAATGAAGTTTCCAATTAGGTCATTTACAAACTCCAGTTCTGTGAATATTGTCCAATCACTATATCTTATTTAACAGATATTGGTGGTGATATGTGTGATCTGTGGGTTTAACCACAATCTGAACTATTGATATAAACACAATATGGCTTATTTGACACATTAGGGCTCATTTGAGGATTAGGGTGGTGTGGCCAGTTGATTAAATCTCATTGGTGACCAGGTTAATATTGGAATGAGCTTGAGGGCCCTTCTTGAGATCCCTAAACTAATTTATCTCTCTGCACACCCCTTTAATCATTTTAATAGACAGAAGAGTAAATGGGGGAATAGAGGGAGGTTCTTTAGGAGCCAGGGCAGTAACCCACCTTTTATTCCCCACATGAGCTAGGTTATTTTTATTAAAAGAGAGACACTACTTTTAGATTAGGCTCCTTTCTGCTTCCATGTGAGATTTGCTTACAATCTAGCTGGAGGGGCTGGTCATCTTGACTAACAGAAACTCTCTTTGGGACGGAGTTTAATTAATTCTCCCATCATCTGTAGTTGAACCCAAGGGTCTAAAAGGGGTTCCTCCAAGGCATCATATGTGACATCATGTGCATAGTCATCTGGACTAAGAACTTATACTTGCAGGTCCTCTGATCTCAAGCTGACTGGGTATTAAATTATTTGGGTGACCAGGGGGTATATAAAAGCCTTAGCCATTAATAATTTTTTGGCTTTTGAAGCTTATAGAAGGGGCTTTGTGCTTTATAAAAAGTTCTTGATTACTGGCCATAAAAGTCGGGACTTGATCTTCTCTGGTAGCTAAATTATTAATACTGATTTTAAATTGGTTAAATGGTAGGTTTCAGGGGGTTCAGCCATAGCTTGATTAATTGAGCCCTATAGTTGGGCGGTTATCACTTAAACTAGGTTTGAGGAGAGTATTTAAGTAGATCAGATAAGTAAAGTTATATAATTTAGTAACTTTATCTATTGGAATATCTTCAATAATCTTATCTACCTCTTCTTATGAAAGGTATTACCAAAGGGTTAAATTTAAGTTATAAAGCTGAGTGTTTAAAACCTACAACCAAATAAGTTTGCCAGTCTCATATGAGCTAGGTGTATCCAATCTGGAGGAGGATTTGTATCACGTTTCTTCTAATAGTGAGCTGGTTGGTATGTATCATGATACTCTGGGATCAAAAGGTGTTCCATATCAGTCTTATAAGATATGTTTCTTATTATGATGATTCATCAGGTCATGCAAGAGATCTCAATCATGATAACTGTTGAACCTTGATCCAGATCTATTGATCTAATGGTATATCTATGAACTGGATCATTACATGTAAAATTAAAAGTATGAGCTTTTGATTTTATCAATCAAGTTTTAAAATAGTTTCATTATGTAAAGTATCCTTTGAATTGCCTTTAGTTATAAGTAAAATATGTTTATCTAATGGGTGATATCAAATCTAGCCAATCATAAATGGATAATTCAGTTGCACTTCATTTGGATCTTTGGGGTACTAGCCAATCATCAGAAAAATTGCTAGAGTTGAAACCCATCAATCCTATAATTTAGGCTTCTAAACTGATTGTCACCTTTTTAATTTAGTGGTCATTAAAATATATAAAGTTATGGTAGATGATTATAGTTTCCCTTAAGTTGATTTGGGCTGAGATATTTGATAGTATGTTGAGACCTCTAATATTCTTCCCATAAGGAGCAGGTATTGTAATATCTAACACAACCAAGGTTTCCAAACGTCTACAATTTGTTATTACCACCACATGTGGAATGAATTGTAAGTTTGACTTATTCCTGGATATTCTAAAAGGAGATTAGATATGTTTGGGGTTTCAGCATCACAGGTTGTATTTTCTGTAAAAGTAAGATATCCCACATTTAAGGTTAAAAAAGATGGTTTAATATTGTAATGAGCCAAGGGTTTATAATAAAATTTTTTTTACATCTTCCACACCAATATGAGATATGGACCTTAAACTGATGGGTTTACCAACGCTTACGTTTTAAAGATCTGTAGCTAGTTTAAATCTTTAGATATGGGAAAGGTTCACTTTTTGGATGAACTTAAAGGTATTTAATTTGTTTGATTGGTGATTGGAAAAGCTCTACCAGATTAGATTGATTATAGCAGTTGATTACAATATCTCAGGGATGGAGAAATATCAAGTTCAAATGTAAAATCAGATGAAAGTTATAATTGTAGAGTTGCATTTTAACCTTTATTATATTAGCCTAATGATTAAAAAATAGATTATACATGATAGATCTTTATAAGTTACAGTTGATGTGATAAGTGCAACAGTAATGTTTGAATACTATGAACTTAAGGTTATAAAATGAAGGCAGGAGTTGGTTATTTTAAATTGGCTTTCCTTCAAATTTAATTCTGCAACTGATGGTGTGAGCCCTTTTTCCTCTCAAAGCTATAAGTTGGGTTTCCAGTATACATTCAATTAATCCATTTTCTAAAGGGTAATAGTTGGTGTGGTGAGAGTTTCCCATAAATTGTTAATTAACCTTAACCCATGATTAAACCCCTCAATTTGGATGGGGTACCTTTAATTTTAATTTTATTCAAGGTGGGCTGACCTTGAAACAAATATACCACTCTGATAGAGAGGATGGGAGTAGGGAGCCAAGTATATAGGAGTGGAGGACAAACCCAAGTACTGGGGGTAAAACCTTCCTGCATGTGTTCTGATAGGCTGGGATTACATGATCTAACTTCACTAATTCGCTTGGTCAGACTGAGGCATGGTGCACGAATCCACATGTATTGATATCCTCTTGGCACAGAAATGCAATTTCTGCCATGATGGGATTGGAACCCATGACATAAAAGGTGATAGTGGGACGCCCTCCCAATTATGCCACACCCCCAGATGGGGTACCTTTAATTTAGAACTTTATGGTAAATTCAAACCATCAATGAAGTTTACCACCTTTTAAAAGTAGAAATTGGGGTATGGTTTATGAAACCCCAGATATAGATACAATCAAACCAATTGTACAAAGTTAGTATGGTTCATCAGGTATGGGTAGGCGGTTGGATGGGTAGGTTTTAAGTGGTGTTAAAACTTTTAGTAAAAAATTTTAAATTGGATCAAATATGTAAAGCTACTAACTGATATAAGAGTATGGCCAGGTGTGGAGGTTGATGCAGATTGTTCAAGATCCCCTTTAAAATCCAAAGTAAGTCAACCACAATTAAATGTTTGGGTAAAAAGCTCCATAGGTGCGCCAAAAACTTTTAGAAGCACCAGGTTTTTGTGGCATTATACAATTTTAACCCATGTTGGTTGAATGTGTTTAGGATTGGGCAGATCATTTATATATAACGTTAGATTATTTACACGGTCACAGGGTTTGACAGATGTTTATGATTGTGGTGTGAAGCTTTAACTGGGGTAACATTATTGATCAACTGATGCATACTGTTATTTGTAACGCTTTCCTCTACCTCAATTTCAAGTTGGGTTGCTAATAAACTATATAATCATCTCACAACCATCAAGGATACTCAAGGCTAAACTTTTCTTGGCTTGGGAGAGCTAAACCTGGGGAGTAGGGTAAACAGAATATAAGATCACTTCCATATGGCTTGTCATATAAATTAGATGGTAGCCATGATCAAATATTAAATGAAGTATCTATTGGTTGTTGAATGCCTTGCGCATATGGAGTTGATGTTTCCCACCATCCCAAAGTCAAAGTTTAACCATCAGCTGGCCTGATATGTTGAGGATTATACTAACATGTTCCCCATCATGAACTGATATTATCAGAAACTTCCATTCTGTTACCATCTGATGGAAGATGAGTTTGGGAAGCAGGTGAGGTGGGGGCAACTTTAACCGCTAGATTTGCAGAAGATGCCCCACACAATGGTGGCCATTGTGAGTTCTCAATTAGCTATGATGGGAAGGAATATGCTGTTATTAAAACAATCCTCAGCAAGTGTCTACATAATGGCATAATGGCATATGACATCACCATCCCTCAATCAGCTCCAAGTAGGTGTGCCATCCTGTCATGGACTTGGTTCAACCGTATTGGGGAGCATGAGATCTTTATAAACTGTGCCACCCTAGATATAAAGGGTGGATCAGCCTCTGGAATGATCTATAGCCCCAAATGGCTCATCAACAACTTAACCAACTATCCGCCAGTTCAAATACTCCATCAAAGATGTCCACCTCATCTATAACTGAAACACAGTTGAAATGGGGATTGGTTCTAATGAGACCCCTACTCAGTTGAGTTTAAAAATTGACTTCTCTCCCCTACCCAGCTGAGATTACTTTTATGATCCCTTCAGTACAACCATCAATCCCACCTTAAGGTTTTCCAATCATGGGATCAATGAGGAGATGGATGATTAGCATTGTATTTTAATGGTTTTTTGAAACCCATATAGATTTACTTTATAAAAGTTAAATTTATGGTCATAGATAACTTCAATAAAATTGGTTAGGGTGAATTTAACAACCAGTAATACACCAAATAATTATCATTCATTTATTTTTCTGGTAGAATTAAGCTCAACTATCTAACGCCCATCACCCACTCATAAGTCAGCTAAAAATTTGATAGGTTAACATTCTATATAAGATTGTTGGTGGAGTGAAATTATATTTGGGGGTTATGAGGTTAAAGTCTAACTTTATCAAAATTTATCCATCATACATCAATACCATGAACCACCTCAACTATAGATTAATTTGTGAAGAGTAAATTTTGTACCCCTTTTAAGCCTATTGTGCACATGGAAAAGTGTGAGATTTGGCATAATTAAGGTTTATATGGGAAGGAGTGCAGAAAGCTAAAATTTATATCTTTATATAAAAGCAAATGTGTATATGTGTGTGCATGATGCTCAGCCAAAACTAGAGCATGTAGAGCTCTGAAAATTTGGCTATAGGTGGATAGAAGGGGGTCCATGTGCACCTTAAAGCCAGATTTTTAATTTTCATAGTAAAATAAAAAATATATATCTAAGAAGTTATAATTTTATATAATAATGGAAATTGATATATTGTTATGCCTGAAAAGTTTGATATTTTATTGATTTGATAATTTAAATGGTTTTGGTGAGCAGTTGATGGTTTTGGTTGATTAATAAGCTTAACAGTTTAATAAAGCAGTTAGTGATTGGTTGATTCATTAAGTTAATTGGTTTTGGTAAGTAGTTGGTGATTTTGGTTGTTTCAATGCATTTAGTTTTGGTTTACAAAGCAGTTGGTGATTAATTGATTTAGTATCTAAAGGTTTTAGCTAAGTGGTTTAGTGGTTTAGTTAATTTGATAGATATAATTGAGTATGGCTGAGTGGTTGATAACTTTATATTGATTTAATTTAATTTGATTCTAATAAGATAAAAGTCCTATAGCTGGGGGTATGTTTAAGTATAAGATCATAGCTTGATGAGCTTAAATGATTATGGGTGTGGTTTATTTTTGCATAGGTTGACCAATAAAATCAATTAGATCTAAAATGAGTTTATTGTATATGGCAATCAATAAATTTACTATAGATTGGCCAATTAAATCAACCAACTAAATAAAATTAGTAATATAAATAGATATCTGAAAGTTTACCATAAAACTGACTGATAAAATAAACTAAATAATAAAAACTAAATAAGTAAAAACTGCCAACCTTGTACCTGAAATATTGGACTAATTAAGTCAACTGAACAATTAAATATATATATAATAGAATATTTGTGTCAAGTTTATCTAAATTTGTTAAACAGTCTATTAGTAGGTGTTGAAATAAAAATGCATTTATAATGATTTATTTATAAGATGATTTCCAAAACCACCAGAACTAAAATGCTACCTAATTTAATATAAAATAAATAAATTTGAATCTATCTACCAGCTACTTGCCTGCTATCATACACAGTTTTGGTTAGGTTAATCCAACCATTACTTAAGTAATCTAACCATCTCAAGTAAAATTCTTTAAAAGTTAGATGAAAAAACGCATTAGTATCCTATCATAACAGTAGATAAAATGGTAAAAAAGTTTCTAACAACCTTCAGCTATAAGGCATATATCATGCACTTAAGTTTTTTACCATAAGGTAAAACTTGAATCATTTTTATTTTAATATTATCAATAACCATCTACAAATATAAAAAAGAATTGATTAGGATCATCAGGTAAACTTTAAGCCCATAAACAAATCAGTGTTAAACTGGGCATCAACAAGAATTAGCCTAGAATTTTCTTTACAAATATATTGTTCTGCTTATTTTATTTATATTGGATGCATTAATTTAAGAAAATAACCAAAAATCACCAAACTTGGCACAACTGCTTTATAAAGTTTGTGAATTGTAATATGCCTTTTTTAATAAAGCCATATAAATATAAATATTAGTTCTATATAAGTTCTAGAACATATATCTAATGATAATTATATAGCAATTTGGCTGGGTATTTTCATATTCATTTGGTTCAATTTTTTCATAGGTTTTGATAAGAGGTTTGTAGTTTAGGGCTGTTTTGTAAGTTCAATAATTGGTTTTTGCTGAATAATGGTTTATTTTTGGTGATTTGATAGGCTCAGTAATTTCAAGTAAGTGATTGATGGTTAAGTTAAATTGGCAGGCTTAAGTGGATTTTTAGATAAGTAGTTGAAAGTTGAAATTTTAAATTAGTTATAATGGTTTCTGAACTTATTAATAGCTATCTACCAATATAAAAGCTGAACTAATTTAGAATCATCTGGTAATTTATAAATACTATAGCAAAGCATGGGATTCTACTATCTACTTAATAAAAAATTTTCAACTGTCATACTCACTGACTGACATCTGAAACCTTCAAATCTGATAGGTTCAATCTATTTGAATTTGTGGGTGAAGATTGGTGAATCTTATTGAGTTTGAAATTATTGAGCCTGATGGGTTCAATCTATTTGGGCAAGTGGTTTGGAATTGGAAAACATTATCTAATAATTCACCAAATTGCTCACCCAAAAATAAAAATCAGTATTAGGGGTTTAAGTAGATTAAGTAAAGTTAGGATAATCAGCTCACCAACCACAAGGGCAACAGCGAAGCTGTTAGTCTGAGTGGCTCAAGAGTAATACTGGCACAGCCTATAGGCTACAATGTGAGCTTATTATCTGATAAACTAAATACTGTAGTGAAGCAGGGGTATCTGGATGTTAGGTTTATATATTTTAAAAATCTGGCTAATTTGGTTCACCTAATTAATAAAATACTTTTAGCAAGTTAAGAAAAAGTTATTATAGAGTTTGGAAGACATGCCACATACTTAATGTTTTTTAAGTATAAAGGATGTTTTGGGTATCAGTTTGGTGTTATTTGATTGATTTGATAGGTTTTTTTGTTAGGCGAGTGGTTGATGGCTTTTGTTCAAATTAATAGGACAGTTTAGATTTGAGGGGTGATTAGTTATTGGTTGATTTGATAAGCTCAGCTAGGTTAATTGAGTGGTTGGTGGATTTAGGTTGATTTGATTGAGCAATTAGATTTGTCTGAGTGGTTTTGTTTGTATATAATATAAAATCTAAATTAATAAATTGAATATCTAAAATTTTATAACACCATACCAATGCATGGGTAAATTAGTAATTCTACTTAATAAAAAAGTTTCACTGACATACTTACTGACTGAATGACATCTGAAATCTTTGAGTCTGATAGGTTCAATCTTTTTGGGTGAGTGGGTGAAAACAGGCGAATCTTATTGAATTTGAGATTATCAAGCCTGGTGGGTTCAATATATTTGGGTGAGTGGGTGAAATTTGACAACTATTATCTCATAATTCATCAAATTGCTTACCTGAAGCTAATCAAGTTTAATAAGTTTAATCTATTTGGGTGAGTGGGTGAGTTTGGTGAATATTTACTTAATAAAAGATTTTCACTGATGTACTGACATACCTATTGACTGACATCTGAAATCTTCAAGTCTAATAGGGTCAATCTATTTGGGTGAGTAGTTAAAAAATTGGCGAATATTATTGAATCTGAAATTATTGAGCCTGATGGGTTCAATCTATTTGGGTGAGTGGGTGAGAATTGACAAAAATCATTAAATAATTCACCAAATTACTCACATAAAGCTAATTGAGTCTGATAAGTTTAATCTATTTATGTGAGTGAGTGAGTGAGAATTGGCAAATAAGATTGAATCTGAAACTATCAAGTATGATAGGGTCAATTTATTTGGATGAGTTGGTGGGAATTAAAAAATATTATTGAAAAATTTACCAAATTGCTCACCTGAAGCTAATCAAGTCTAATAAGTTTAATCTATTTGGGTGAGTGTGTGAGAATTGGCAAATAAAAGTGAATCTAAAATTATTGAGCCTGATGAATACAATTTATTTGGGTGAATGGGTGAGAATTGGTGAATATTATCTAATAATTCACCAAATTGCTCAACTTAAACTCAACAAAATCAGTATTAGAGTTTTAAGTAGATTAAGTATGATAATCAGCTCACCAATCATGAGAGCAACAGCAAAGCTGTTAGTCTAAGTGGCTCAAGAGCAGTGGTGTCACAGCCTATAGACTACAATGTGAGATTATCATCTGATAAACTAAATACTATAGTGAAGCAGGGGTATCTGTATGTTAGGTTTATATATTTTTAAAAACCTGGCTATTTTGGCTCACCCAATTAATAAAATACTTTTGGCAAGTTAAGAATAAGTTGATATATTATTTTGGAAGATATGTCACATACTCAATGATTTTAAGTATAAAGAGATTTTTTGGATAGCAGTTTGGTGTAAGCTGATTGATTCAATAGGTTTATTTTGTTTGGACAAGTGGTTAATGGCTTTTGGTTGAATTGATAGGACATAGTTTAGTTTTGAGGGGTGATTAATTATGAAATGATTTTATAAGTTCAGTTAGGTTTACCTGAGTGGTTGGTAGTTTTTAGTTGATTCAATTGAGCAATTAGAATTGGCTGAGTGGTTTTTTATCTATAAAGTAAAATTTAAATTAATAAATTGAAAATCTGAAATTTTATAGACACTGTAGCAAAGCACAGGTAATTTGGCTAGTATTTATCATAAAACATAAGGCTCTTTTTTAAGAAATGAAAATACTATAAGTTTTAATGATAATAATATATTGTTACATTTGAGAAGGTTGATATTAGGTTGATTTGATAGTTTAAATGGTTTTGCCAAGTGGTTGGTGGTTTTTGGTTGATTAATGAGCTTGATGATTTTAGTAAGCAGTTAGTAATTGGTTAATTCAATAAGGTAATTGGTTTTGGTAAGCAGTTGGTTTTAGTTATAAAATAAGTTTAGGTTTGTTTTACAAAGTGGTTGATGATTGTTTGATTTTATATATTCAAAGGTTTTAGTTATTGGCAAATGGGTAAGGTTTTTATTGTTTCAATTTCAATAAGTTTTTTACAAAGCAGTTGGTGATTGGTTGATTTATTATAAATCAATGGTTTAGCTAAGCAGTTTAGTGGTTTATCAATATTAATTATCTGAGAAACTATAAATACCTTAGCAAAGCACTAGCATCTAGATGCTAGTCAATATAAACTCCCCCTTATAGCTCTTAGCTAGCCAATCCATCATTCATATGATATTTCAGTAAAGGTATTGTAAGTATCCTATATAAGAATGTGTTTTAAAGGTAAACTATAGTTTGAGATTTAGAAATTATACTATACATACTTTACTATATTATCTCAAGTACTAAGATGGCCCAGTGAGCTTGAACATTAATAGATTTATATACTATAAGATAAAGAGAAAACTAAGATAAATAAAACATGAATTTATTATAAGCTATACCTATTCTAGGAAAAATGTTGAGTGGGGCAATGCAAAAAAGATGAAGCCGTTACTTTTTTATATGGGGTGATGGTCATAGTGGTTCTTACTTTTAGGCCATAGGGGAATTATTTAATTGTAATCATCATCTTCTTGCCATTGGGATAAGAGGTTATAGTGGTTTTGGATTTTAGTGGTGCTTCTTTATGATCAACATATATATAATTTATTCAACTACACTTTCTTTTAGACTTTCTCAAACTATAACCAAAGTATTAAAAATCTATCTATTTCTATAAGTTATGAATTTCACTTCCAATAGTGCAGGTTTTCTCTCAAAGTTACATTGAGTGGATTTCCAAAAAGCAATAAATTTAAATAAAACTACAGATTGTAAATTGACCTAATTTTTACCATTAAGAGGATCAATATTTATAGGCTTTGAAATGGCTTGTAATCAGATCAGTGTATCCCCCTTTAGGTTGAGACCACCTAGTGCTAAAAAAAGAAATAGCTTGTAATCTATCAGAGCTAATTAATCTCTGCATAATCAAATCTTCAATCAATTGATCAGGATGAGATTGATCACTTGTATTAACCTTGATAGATTGAGATATATTATGCTCTTCTTTCAATGATGCCAGGGGAATCAATGGAATAGAATTTTTGAGACAAGAGAATTTGGAAAAATCCTGACACTTCCCCCTTAAGATTTGATCATGGAGGAGGGTGGATTCTCAAAAACCTGGGATGAATATAGTTTTCACTATACTGGTATCAACATGAACAATCAAATACTCTAGTCCTTTTCAAAAAATAACTTGATAGGGACCAGACCAATTGGACCCCAACTTCTCAGTTCACCCACCAGGCCAAGAGTGATAGTATATAACATTTTCTTAATCTGGTATTCAAATAAAGCAGTTTTATATTGATTACTTCTTTGAGTCTTCTTTTAAGTAGTTGCTTCAATTGATTTCATTGCTTGAGCTTGCAACTGAATAATCTCATCAGCCAGATTCCTCATAATTAAATCAGAGTTTTCTGGGATGCTTTCCTCAAGTAATGCCTGAGCACTAGAAGGGACTGAAGGGTCTCATCCATATAAGCACCTAAAAGGTAACATCTTGATAATGTGATGATAGCTTATCTGATAAGCAAACAAGATACTAGGCAAATAAAAATTCCACCAAGTTGGTTCAGTGGAGGACATCTTTCTTAGAATTGATACTAAAGTTCCATTGACTTATTCAATGGCCCCATTTGTAAATGGATTGTATAGAACAAAAAATTGTTGAACAGTGTTAAATAATTTAAATAACTCCTGTATAAGTTGTGAGGTGAAGTTAGACCCACTGTCCAACATAAGGACCTTGGGACACCCATGTTGTGAAATGATATGCTGGATTGAAATAGCGCCATAGTCTTAGCTGATGGGTGTCAGGCGAACAGCAAGTAAGAATTAGACTGGCCTGCCAGTTAGAGTGCCAAAGCACCCAAACAACAAACCAGAATGCCAAGTCACTGCTGCTGATATGACAAATATTGAACTGGAAAGAAATTCCACCAATATCTGCTGATGAGCCAGAATTTCATATAAGTACAAAATAAAGTACCAGATGCAAATGGCCGTTAACCCCAAGGGGTATGAGAATGTCAGCGGATAAGGTGGCCTAATTTTTAACATATAAAAACTAAATTTTTGGGAAAGGTTTTTTAATGGAAAATTTAGGAAAGAAAATTTGACCAACAATTTTCTCGGTGTGATGTAACTGATTAAATAGTATTCAATTTGGGGAAAACAAGCCAGGATTGGGTCCTGCAAATTAGACCTAACTGGCATTTTCAGGAATGGGCAGGTTTGTTCCTTGGGAACTGACATCACAAAATTTGGCAGTGGGATGAGTCGCTGTCAGTTTGACCTCAAACGTCTGAACCAGGGCTCTGCTACATTTCTGATGGTTGGCATGACGGCATTTAGCCTGATGAGTGGTGGGAATCCCCCAAGGCCACCCCACATAGGGATGGGCCCATTTGGTTGGGAATGGGTTTGGGACGCCCAACCTGCCCATGCTTGGTCGCTGGGCCATTCGTTTAGTTGGAGGCATTGCATCAAGCATAACACCCAATTTGTCAGCAGAAAGCTTCAAAACCTTATTGATGGTGTCCGGTGCTATTACCTGACCATTGGGGGTGATGCCAACAGATTTGGGAGGGGGGATTTTTTGATTGTCATGTTAACCAAATTGCAATCATTGGGCATTCTGGATGATAGATCAGTCTTCATACCTTTTTGACCATTTAAAATCTGAGCATCAGGCTGATTGCTGCTCAAATTAATTACTATCAATTTCATTTTGGCAATCTTGGCGCAAATTTTGCTGATTCCTTGTAGCAATTCTGCTGAGGAGAGTGTGGGTATTGGGATTAGTAGGCAAAGTTGGAGAGCTGTTACCCAGCGTTTGTCTACCACGTGAGCGAGATTGCCCTGAGTAATGAGGGGTACAGCCATCCTCTTCAGTGCCTTCTTGCTTGGAAATGAAAAATTGCCCAATTGACGCCCAGAGGATGCTCCTCAGGACTTACATTACCCTTTCCTTTTCCCAGGGAAGGACCCCACCATTGGGAAACTGCACAAGAGCCACATTATTGTGCACCTTGAGTAACTTTTTTCCCATAATAGGCACGACTTTTTGGGGGGACAGGAGCTTTGGGGTGGGATATGTGGAATGCATCAACCAGGTCCATGCAATTTGCACAATTTCATGCCTTGATTCAACTGTTTTCATAAGCTGGATACCCTTTTCAAGCCACGAGATATTGTACAGAACGTCAGGATTTCCAGGATTCCAAGATAGCATCTACCTCATCCTCCTCCTCATTTCTGATGATGATCAGTTCTGGTTCCGTAGGAATTGCTCCCTTGAAGGGCAACAGCTGGGAGACATGGAAAATGGGATGCTGCTTCCAATGTGTAGCTTCAGTTGGAACGCCCCATTACCCAATACCTCCTCCACCAAATGGGGACCTGAGCATTTACTGGCAAATTTTTGGGAAGGGCCTAGATTTTTTAAATGATGGGTGCTGAGCATAACGTAAGAGCCCTTTATAAACTCGTGACCTAGAAGACGTTTCCAATCCATGAACTGCTTTTAGTCATCTATAGCTTTGGTAAGGTGTTCCCACACTAAGGCTTGAGTCAATCTAATATGAGCACCGTGGTCCATGGCAGCTTGAACCTCTGGTCACAAGCATGGTCCAATCTAAAATGAAGGATTATAACCCAACGTTGCTTTGTAGGGAGAAAACCCCATGGATGCGTGGGTTCTGTTATTATATGCAAATTGGTCAAGAGGGAGGTCATCGGCCCAAGTATCCTGCATGGCTGCAGCATAGCAACGCAAGTACTGCTCAAGAACTTGATTGACCCACTCAGTCTGGCCATCAGACTGAGGATGGTACGCCATGGAGTGACAGGGGGATATTTTCAGGATTGATAGGGGTTCACTCCAAAACCGCGTGGTGAACTGAGAGCCATGGTTACTGATGATCTCCTGGGGAGACCAAAAATCAAAAACACATGGCATACAAAAAGGCGGGCAGTTTCTTTGGACATAATCGTGGAAGTGCAAGGTATAAAAAGTGAAAATTTCGTGAAGTGATCCACTACTACCATCACCACTGTGAACCTATTAGAACAGGGGAGCTTGACAATAAAGTCCACGGACACTGATGTCCATGAGCCCTCCACCTGCTGTAAGGGGTGCAAGAGCCTGTTTTTGCCAAAACAATCCAACTTGGCCCTGGCGCAAGTAACACAATTGGCAATCCAGGCCAGAACTTATTTTGTCAAACCTGCCAATTGTAGGTCCATTTGATCAAATCGATGCATTTCTTAGCACCAGGGAGAGAGAGAGAGAGAGAGAGAGAGAGAGAGAGAGAGAGAGAGAGAGAGAGAGAGAGAGAGAGAGAGAGAGAGAGAGAGAGAGAGAGAGAGAGAGAGAGAGAGAGAGAGAGAGAGAGAGAGAGAGAGAGAGAGAGAGAGAGAGAGAGAGAGAGGGTGTCCAACTGTGGGGGGATCGTGATGTGTGCAAAATACCTCAGTTCAGAAGGAGGGGGAACCCAAATGCGAGATCTAAAATATATAAGACTCTCCTTCAGTGAGTATAGGGAGTGTTTATGCTTCTGGTGAAATAACTGCTTGACCAACTCCATGCCCTCAGGGCAGGCCATTTGACTGGCTAAGACCTGAGCAACTAACGGAGCATTGGGGGCCAGAGCAATGGAAGAAACGATAGGGGGAACAATTGACAAGATTTGGGTGGTAGGAATCACAGTAACGAGATCCACTTCCTCCAGATCCGTGGAACTGTGGGCAGGGCTGCAGCTGAGAAAATTGGGAAGTACAACTAGTGCACCTTTTACAAGTTTGTATTTGAAGTTGAACCTGCACAGGTCCCAGTAGGTTTGGGCTTACTGGTGTGCCAATTTTTGGGGTTTACAAAAGTACAACAAGGCCTGGTGATCCATGCAAACTGTTAATTCATGTTGGGCATCCTGTAACAGGTACCTCCAATGAGTTAGGGCCCATGCAATGGCTGCCAACTCCTTGTCATGAATAGCCCAAGACTTCTCCATAGAGGTAAACTTTTGGGAAAAGTAGGCGACTGGGTGTTCCAGACCATCATGCTCCTGGAGCAACACTGCTCCAACAGCAACTAATGATGCATCACATGCAACAATATATGGCTTGGTGGGATCAGCATGTTTTAGAATGGGAGGGGATGAAAACACCTCTTTAATCGATTTGAATGCCTGTTGGCATTTGTCCAACCAACAAAAAGGTACATTTTTCCCTGTGAGTGGGTGGAGTGGGGCAGCGAGCTGAGAGAGTGTGGGGGAGAACTTTTCTAAGAAAATGATGGTTCCCAAGAAACTCCATAGTTATTTCTGGATAGTCAGGGTTGGCCACTCCTGGATAGCATCCAACTTATTAGGAGAGATTGCAACACCATCTTTAAGAACCAGGTTTCCAAGGAAAGTAACCTCCTCCTTATAAAACTCACACTTGGACGGTTTGAGGAACAAACCTGCCTTATGCAAGGTGACCACCACTGCTTCTAAGTCAATAGTGTGTTGTTCGGGAGTTAGGGAGTGAACCAGAATATCATCAATGTATGCAACAGCACAGGTGAACCAGAGGTCACCCAGTACATTATTGATCATCCATTGGAATGTAGCAGGAGCATTCTTCAGCCTGAAAGGCATTACACAAAATTGGAAAATGCCGCGCTTTGTCTGAATTGCTGTTAACCATTCCTGCCCTTCTATTACCCAAATTTTTAGAAGGCATTCACCAGATCCAGCTTAGAGAACACACGGGATTTGGAGATTGCCTGGCTGATTGTCTGCTCCAGAGGCAAGGGTAGGGATCAGTAACCGTTATTTTATTCAGATGACCATAATCCATGCAGGGACGGAGAGAACCATCAACTTTTTGGTGAAGACGATGGGGGAGGCAAGGGGTGAGGTCTCCTTGAACAACCAACCTTTCTCCAACATATCGTCCAACCAGTTATTGAATGCAACTTCTTCCTCCGCTGTATGGGGATACAATGGGCAGTTGATGTTCACCAACTCCACAGTTGTTCAAAACCCACAATTGAACCTAGTGTGCTTAGGAAGACGCTCCGCCTTTTTCATGTCAAAGATTCTCCAATAATGCATTAAGCTCTCAGAAAAATTGGCCAGAATACCCGCAGAAGTGACTAGGGTAGTGATAGAGCTGGTTCCTTGTACCTTCTTGAGGGTGTTGATCAAAGGAAATTCGCTCTCCAAATGATTATTGGTAAACAACAATGTATTAGACTCTAAGTGAATCTGAACATGTTGTCAGCGCCACCATCCCACGCCTAGGATTACAGGAAACACCAAGTTTGGCATGGCTGAAAACTGATCGCAGAAGCTGAATTGGTGTATTGAAAATGTGACTGGGTGATGTACCAGGTATGAGGTTTGGGAGGCTGATGATGCAACCATCAATGAAGGTCTTGCATCCATGGCAAGTTCCAATTGCTGGGCCAGTTCTACACTCATAAGATTTCCCGCAGCTCAGTGTCCACCAGGGCCTCAAAGGAGACGTGATGAGAACCAACGCTAATCTTTATGGGTACTAGGAAGTAAGCGTAGTTCTCTTTATTGGTAGTTGTGGATGAATCTGGTGATACCAAAGAGATGGTGGTGGTGTCAGGAAAACCAGTGGGCAAATAGCCGCAGCAACTATGAGGTATAGTTTTGGAGTTTTGGGTGGAACTGGACTAATGTAGACAGATAAAATCTTCTTTACAACCTGGTTCAGTTGGAAAGAAGGGACCATTGCTGCGCCAATCCACATGAGAAAGGCGAAAATGGATAAGAATAATGGTTGGTCAATTATGTCAGGTGAACAGCAAGTAAGAATTAGACTGGCCTGCCATTCAGAGTGCCAAAGCATCTGAACAACAAACCAGAATGCCCAAGGCACTGCTGCTGATATGACAATTATGAAACTGGAAAGTAATTTCACCAATATCTGCTGGTGAGCCAGAATTTCATATAGGCACAAAATAAATACCAGATGCACATGGCCGTTAACCCCAAGGGGTATGAGAACATTGGTAGATAAGGTGGCTTAATTTTTAACATGTAAAAACTAAATTTTTGGGAAAAGTTTTTTTAATAAAAATTTAGGAAAGAAAAATCAACCAACAATTTTCTCAGTGTGATGCAACTGATTAAATAGTAGTCAATTTGGGGAAACAAGCTGGGATTGGGTCCTGCAAATTTGACCTAACTGGCAAATTATTTGGGAATGGGCAGGTTTGTTCCTTGAGAACTGACATCACATAATTTGGCGGTGGGCCAAGTCACTGTTGGTTCAACCTCAAATGTCCAAACCAGGGCTCTGCTACATTTCTGACAGTTGGCATGACAGCATTTAGCCTGACAAGCGGTGGGAATCCCCCAAGGCCACCCCATATAGAGATGGGCTCATTTGGGTGGGAATGGGTTCAGGACGCCCTACCCACCCATGCTTGGTCACTGGGCCATTTGTTCAGTTGGAGGAATTGCATCAAGCACAACACCCAATTTGTCAGCAGGAAGCTTCAAAACCTCATCAATGGTGTCCGGTGCTATTATCTGCCCATCAGGGGCAATGCCCGACAGATTTGGGAGGGGGATTTTTTTGATTGTCATGTTAACCAAATCACAACTGTTGGGCATTATGGCTGATAGATCAGTCTTTATACCTTTTTGACCATCTAAAATCTGAGCATCAGGCTGATTGCCGCTAAAATTGGTTACAATTGATTTTATTTCAGAAATCTTGGCACAAATTTTGCTGATTCCTTGTAGCAATTCTGCTGAGGAGAGTGTGGGTATCAGGAGTGGTATCTGAAGTGGGAGAGCTGTTACCCAGCGCTCATCTACCATGTGAGTAAGATCGCCCTGAGTAAAAAAGGGGTACAGCCATCCTCTTCAGTGCCTTCTTGCTTGGAAATGGGAAAATGTCCCAATCAACGCCCAGAGAACGTTTCCTGGGACTTACAATGTGGTGGCAATGGAAATGGCATCAACCCATTTAATTAAATGGTTGACAGATATATTGATATACTGATGTCCATGCAATCCCCAAGGAAAAGGACCTACAACATCAATGCTGACCACCTCAATAGCTTTAGTTGGGGGAATAACTTGATGTTGATAAGTAGTGTTGGTAGTTTCTTGGCTTTTACAAATAAGATATAAATCAAAGGTCTCTTTAATGAATTCAGTCATGTTGTTCCAATAGTATCGAGTTTTCAACCATTCTTGAGCCTTCTTTAACCCACTATGACTGACTTGTTCATGACCTTCCATCACAGCATGAAATCTATAGTTTGGGTGCAAAAAGGGTAATCGCTTGAATTTGACTTTCTTATATAAAGCTCCATCCCAAATCATGGTATCTTTGGTAATTGACTTTAAAAAGGCTCAATCTTTGTCAGTCTCTTGATGCCACAACTCAGGTCATCCAATGAGATTATATAAGCATTCTTCTTTTTCTAGTTCCAAGGTCAGAATAGGAAATTGGGACAGACTATCAGCATTTTAATGTTGAGCACCCAAACAATAAACAATGGAAAAATTGTAATTTTGCAACCTTAAAGCTCAATGGGCCAACCTCCCATCAAAACCCACATGTTCTGTAACCATCTTAAAGAAGAATGGTTGGTAATAACAGTGAAATAATTACCATATAAGGGACAGAAGTGCGTGATTGCTAGAATTATGGACAAACACTCCCACTCAGTGACACTGTAATTCTGTTCAGCTTTGGACAAGGTTTTGCTATAGAAAGTGACAGGATGATCATCCTTCTCTTCATCACACTGGGATAAGATAGCTTTAATAGCAACATTGCTTGCATCTGTATGTAAAAAGAAAGGCTTGTCAAATTGAGGATGAATTATATCAGGTGCCTTAATCAAGGAAGTTTGCAGAGAATTGAATGACTGTTCCTGAGCTAAACCCTACTTGAAGAGCACTCCTTTTTGCAACAGGTGGAATAATAGTTTAGCCATATCAACAAATTTAAGTATATATTACCAGTAATACCCAACTATGCCAAGAAAGACTTAAATATCCCACAGAGAGGTTGGAGGAGGCATTTGTTGGATTGCTTGAATTTTGTCCAAGAGGGGTCAGACCCCTTTAGATGAGACCTGATGTCCTAAAAAATCTATTTTGCTTTAGAAGAATGAATATTTAGAGGGTTTAAGTTTTAAGAAAGAGATTCAGATTTGTCTGAAAACTTCTTTTAGATGGTCCAAATGTTTGGTAAATGTTTTGAAAAACATGGTAATATCATCAAGATATACCATAACATAAGTAAGTTTTAGGTCCCATAACATACCATCTATGGCCCTATGGAAAGTTGCTGGGGCATTGCTTAATCCTTGGGGCATCTGAGTTGATTCAAACAAACCTTCACTCAATATCAGGGCACACTTAGCACGGTCTTCTGGGGATAGCTCAATTTTCCACTATCCACAGGCTAGGTCCATAGCCAAAAACAAGTTGATCTAGCCAACAGCCTAAGGGAATTATTGATCCAAGGTAAGGGATAACAATATCATTGAGTAATAGCGTTCAGTCTGCAATAATCTATAACCCCTCAACAAGAACCATCTTTTTTCTAATTAAAAGCAACGGGGAAGCCCAAGGACTGTTGGGGGTTTCAATATTCCAGCCTCCAATAATTGATGCAACTCCTTGGTAACCTGGGCTTCTTCCACTTTAGACTTACAATAGGGCTTTGCACAAATAGGAAGGTGATTGCCAGTTTCAATGGAGTGCATTACTCCTTTCATTTTCCAAAATCATAAGTATGCTTAGCAAAAATGTCATAATATTCATCTAACAATTAAAGTACTTGTTTTTCCTGTTCACTAAAGAAATGTTTTCTGATAGCAGGCCCCACAGTAAAAATTTCTTGATCACTTTTCAACCTAAAATCTTATAGGCTTCCAAAGGGTTTATCATCATAAATTCAGGATAAGGGCAGTAACTTGACATAAGCAATAGAATGCTTTCAATCTACCAATTTTGGCTCATTGGTAAGGTTTGCCAGTAAGACAGATAATGATCCTGAATAAGCATAATCCAATACTCCAGGACAAGGCAAGAGTTCTTTAGCAAAAGGGTTAAAAATGCCTTAAACTTGTAACAAATGTCCTTTGGAAATCAAAAAATGCAAAGAAATATTAACAATTACCTGTAATTTTGGTGGAATAACTAAGTTTTTAGGGGAGAAAATAGGTGTTACCTCTTCAATATTCACCAATGTAGGGGTAATTTTACATAAGAGTCTCAAATTTGATATTAAAGAGAATAAGACCTTTTGTTTTCTTCTAGCTGACATAACTGACATCATGTAGGAGAATGTTTAGACAAAAGTAAGGGAACATTATACCCCAAGAGAGATAACAAAGAGTCAGGGTAACTGTTAATTCCATCAAATTCTCATAAAAATTGAGTCCCCAAAAGTAGGTCATAACTCAAGTTATCAAATATGGTGGCAGAGATTGTAAAAGTTAATTTCCTAATTTGCAGAGGAAGGGATGAAAAAGCTTAAATTGACAGAGTACTTTGAGGTACAGCCGTGCTATATTCTTCAAAGTAAGAAATAATGGGTGTTAACTTAATCCACTTGATAAATTTTGATGAGACAACATTCACCGTAGATTCCATATCTATGATGGCTTTGGCATTGACTTGATCTACTTGGAAGTCAATATGGGTAATAGTGCTTCCAAACTAAGATAATAAAGCCAACAGGGAGGGCAAGAAGTAAGAAGGATGTTTATCTTTATAATACTCAACAGAGCTTTGATGTTCTTGCTGTGCACTCAAATCATTATTGAGGTGGAGAATCTTATTAGGTTTATCCCTTTTCTTCTCATCCGCTTCCTTTTTGAAACAACAATTCTTAGTATGAAAATATTGATGACAGTAGTTACACTGAATTAACCTAGCATTCTTAGACATAGCATAAACTTTGGGGTGACTAGGTTTATGAGACTCATAAACTCAGAGTTTTTGGAGAATTGAGGAGGCAAGTCCAAATAAGGCCTCCTTAATGTCCAAAATACTTCAAAAATTCTTTTTTACACTGATTGAATAAACTTGCATTTGCATTCTGAAAGAAAAAGCTGACATAACTGCCATAATTGCATCATCCAAATTTAACTGACCACAGGCTACTAAAGTCTGAGCTTCCCAATAGAACCAATAAGTAAAGTCTTTGATAGATTCATTTCAGTGGGGCTATATACCCATAAAAGCCTGTTTTTGAGAGAATAGAGTTTGCTCACTCCCAAATTCTTTATTTAACGCTTCCTTAAGCTAAGACCAGGTAGATCAAGTTATCAAGTGGGGTAACATGATATCCTAAGCCAAATGAGTAAGGCAATTTGGCAAGTAATTCATCTTTTGGTAATCTGTGGCCTCATTAGCACCTTTTCATAAAGATAAAGGAAGGATATAATGCTGCCTTCCCCCAGAGAATATTTGTCCTTGAATACTGATTTGAAACTCATGGGGCATTAGTGATCAAAACATACACTCCAGGTTGTTCCAATTGAGTGAGAAACATAAGAGTTGGAGTTTGATGCTTGGGAAGAAAATTGAGGATAAAAACCAGTAGCTTCAGTACAGATTTCACTAATCTGATAATTCAGATCATCAAGCCACACTTTCTCATCTAATCAGCAAGATAGCTTAAAAATTTTGTTCCTGCTGTGCATTGTACTTGAGTTTCAGCATCTCAAGCTTTGCTTAGAGAATTTCTTCTTTAGATTCACAAGCATGAAGCAGGATATTGGTGTCCTTTGCCTATTTAACCAGATTGATCAACTCATCAGATAAAGACTGAAGCAACAAGAGGGGATCAATTGGTACCCTATAGAGGGTTAAGTTACACTCCTTGGCTAATTTATAGAATTGTTTATGCAAGCAGTCTATCATGCTCAAGAGAGAGTTAATTTGTTGGAGGGATCCTGAATGCCTATTAGCACCCAGAGGTCCCCAAGGTCTTTTATCCCCAGGTGGGCCACAAGGTCCTTCAACCCCTAAAGGACTCATAGTTTCAGTGGTTTTCTCTACCTCATTGACCCAGAATTAAATTTCTGAGTACAACTGCTCCAATTAGAAGAGATAGAATCTAATTTACTTTTCTATCAATTGACTACACTCAGAGAGTTAGAAAATACCCTCTCTCCATTCTTTCTATATCTTCTAAACTCACTTTGTAAACTGTATATCAACAAAACCAGATATCCTGATATTGATCTGAATAAGCTGTTGATGTATTTTGTTGAGAAGGGTCCAATTACTAATGGTGGCATCACAATTATCTCAGCCAAACTCAGAGGCAGACTTGAAAAATTCAGAAACATGATTATTCAAGGATTGAAGTCCTTCTAGTAAATTGAGCATTCCTTGATGGTGTATTTTTACTACCAATAATAAATGATATAAGGTAGGGTGTATGAGCTGGTGCAAGTACTGCTTGGGACCAATTTCTGGCATTTAGGAGTTTTTCAACACTTCCCACAAAATAGAGGTTACAGCACTAGATTGAGATCAGGTAGAACAGATTTTAGGGATTAAGGCTCCATCAAGCAGTTGGTTGATAATTTTTTATAAAACATCAGGTGGTATTTGAAAGTCTGAGGTAAAGCTTAAGTTAGGATCATAAAATTTCAAGTTGGCACAAAATTTCAATGTGGAGGGTAATCTTAGAAATTAGGTTTCAGTTAAACAAACCCATCATAATATACTGCTTTGCTCATGGTCTTGAGCTTTTTTAGGCAAAAAATGAGAATCCATAGTAGTAATTATATTTTCACTGGTGTGTAACTCAGAGTGCCCCCTGTAGTGAGCACCAGTCTATAAGTTTTGAATTATACTTCCAATGGGGCAGGTTTTCTCTCAAAGTTACACTGAGTGAATTCTCCAAAAAGTAATAAATTTAAATAAAATTACAGATTATAATTTGACCTAATTTTTATTATTGAAAGGATAGATATTTATAGGCTTTGAAATGGCTCATAATCTATCGGAGCTAATTAAACTCTGTGCAATCAAATCTTCAATTAATTGATCAGGATGAGATTGATCATTCATATTAACCTTGATAGATTGAGATATATTACACTCTCCTTCTGATGATGCCAGGAGAATCAATGGAGTAGAATTTTTGGTGACAAGAGAATTTGGTGAAATCCTAAAATTATTTAATATTTTATCTACAAAATATTAAACTGAACCCTGATGATTTAATTTTAACTTGATTGAGGGTATAGTATCTTTGAGAATAAAGAAAAATGTGGGGTTACATTAGTAGAAAATTTTAATTAAAACTCTTCTCCATTTGTCAGTCATAACTTGATATCTATAAAAGTTTGGAGTTTTTTTTCTAGCCTTTCAGTTGTTACTGTTTTTTTACATTTGTGGGATTTCTGAGTATTTGGTAGCGATTAATTGGTTTGATTCAATACAAACTTAACATGATCATTTATTTAGAACTTGTGGAATACCCATTCTTCACCATGGTGTTTAGAAATTACCAGATGATTCTAAATTGTTTTAGCTTTTTATATTAGTAGATAGCTATCAAAAAGTTCAGAAATTGTTAAACCTATCAATTATTCTAACCTCTAACCGCTTAGCCAAAATCAATTAGGCCGGCCAAATTAACTAAACCATCAATCAATTACCTGGAACTATTGAGCCCATTGAATAACCAAAATATGAACCACCACGTAGCAAAAACCAATTGTTGAACTTACAAAACAGCCAAAAAACAACTAATAATCAAAGCCTATGAAACTATCGAAAAAATATCAAAACGCTCAGCCAAATGGCTATATAATTACCATTTAAAACTATATGCTTTAAATCTTATATGGAACCGATATTAAAATTTATACGCTTTTGATTAAAAAATAGCATATTATCGTTCCCAAACTTTATAATGTATTTTTTTTAGTACTAGATGGTCCAAACTTTATAATGTATTTTGCACCAAGTATAATGCTTTTTGTTGGTTTGTTAACTAGCATCTAGATACCCATGCTTCATTACAGTATTTATAGCTTACCAAATGATTTGAATCATTATTTTAGATTTTATATTACAGATAAACACCAACCATTTGGCCAAACCCATTGACTTATCAATTTAACCAAATTCCACCAACCACTCAGCCAAAACCAATTGCCCTGCGAAATCAACCCAAAACCAACTACTCAGTTATGGGTAAACCCAACTGAAAGAATTAAATCAACCAAATAATGGGATATCTGGCGTTGTTCAGGCTTAATAAACAACTGATTTGAAAAATTAAATTAGATTTTATATCATATTGATAACCCGTTTTATCCAGCATTGTTTTTGGGTATAGTTTAACAGAAATATTATATATATATTAGGTTATATATTCTAATAGATAGCCATCGATAAGTTTAGGAGTAAACAAACCTATCAAATCAGCCAAAAAATTACTTACCTTTCACCAAATCCCAATTAGACCTATTGAACCAACCTAAAACCACCAACCACTTACCAAAACCAATTGACTTATCGAATCAACCAATCACTTACTACTTATTAAAATGATTAACTTATTAATTAGCCAAATGACCGCCAACAACTTGACAAAACCATTTAAACTATCGCATCAACCGAATATCAACCTTCTCAGCCGTAACATTATACCGATTACCATTAAAAACATACAAAATTTTATTTCTTACATATAAAACTTTTTATTTTATTATGAAAATTGAAAATCCGGCTTCGAGGTGCACACGGACCCCCTCCCGTACACCTATAGCTAAATTTTCAGAGCTCTACATGCCATAGTATTAGCTGGGCATCGCGCACATGCACACACTCACTTTTATTATTATAGATAGTTTAAGTGAAGCTGGATATCCACCTAATGAAGATAATACCTAGATGCCAATCTAATCTATAACGATTATCCAACGTTAAGTGAAATAAGTTTGACTAATTAGAGATTAATAAGCTAAACCTAGTTTATCAATACTAAGCCCAATCTATACTACAGCTAGCGTTTAGTACGCATGCTTAGCTACGATTATTTAGTTTGTCAGATGATTCAAAATAATTATATTGGATTTTAAACTATGGAGAACCACCCGCCACACAGCCAAAACCTTTTGAACCTAAAAGATCAACCGAAAGCTACAACCAATCAACAGGAACCTTTTATATACTAAACCAACCAAATAACCATAAATGGCTTAACAAAACCACTTATAAAAATATCCAGTGGTTGTCATGACACTTGCAGATATAATCAAAACCGCACTGCCACTCAGGATGAGTTATCATCCACAGAAAATTAAAGAATACTGGTGTACATCCATCCATAATGTTTAATGCAAAGTAAGTAGGGAGAAATCCAACACCTGCCAGGTAATTCTAAAATTGGAACTCATAGCTGGGTTGGCACTGCTAACTTCTTAATGATAGACTGGAAATTCAGCAAAGTTATTTTTAATAAAAAACAAAAAAAAGTTGAAAAGAAAAATGAAGTGACAACAGAACCTGTTGAAGGTTGCTGCCTTATAAGCTAAATGAGTGAGGAATAAGAGTAGAGGTGCATTGATACCTGAAAATTTCTTTGCAATCAATTTTCTATGGATCAACACACTAAGGCATTTTCAATGTCAATTAAGATCTGACCTGAATGGCTGGATTGGTATCAAGATTAAATACAATTTTTTGAGGCAAGATTCCATCTGGCAGGATGACAACAATTTGTTTACCAGATGGTGGTTGCACCCAAGGATAAGATATGTATAGGAGGTTTTATTTTGAATCAAATGGGTTTAACATTCCCAATCCTATTGAGGGCAGGCTCATCTTTAATGGAGGCAAGAAAGAAAGTTGAACAGATTATTTCAAGTTTGAATTAACTTAGACAATTTAATTCCAATTTACTATGGACTTACTCTTAAGAAACAAAACTTTAACCAAAAGAAAATCTTTCTGGAAGGGTAGGAAGCTGCAATTTTCCTGTTAAAAATAGCTTCCAGCCACCACCACCTCCTAGCATACCCCATGGATCTTCCCCACCAACTACCTGATGGTGAGAGGAGGGGGTAAAGAGAAAAACTTCAGCAGATAGGCTGTCACACATCAACCACATAGGCTAGATCACCCTTTTTGATGATGAGGGAGTCAGTCTTATTTGCCCTCTTCTTGTTCTAAAAGGATATTTAAGTCCTGGGAGTGCCCCTTTTGTTTGGATTGGGGGTGTTCCCTCTCATATCCAAAAAGGGTCCAAGAAGGCTGGTGGCTCCCCTCATCTCCCTGGGTGACCTTTCCAATATGGTGGACAAGTGATGGGTCACAGCTTACCCTTTAAGGATTCCACCCCTAACCCCAGTTCTTATATCTAAAAAATTTATATGGAAAATTGAGG
Organism: Massospora cicadina; assembly: GCA_022478985.1. Lineage (NCBI taxonomy): Eukaryota > Fungi > Entomophthoromycota > Entomophthoromycetes > Entomophthorales > Entomophthoraceae > Massospora > Massospora cicadina. Next base: position 12,247 of record JAKSZP010005394.1, on the reverse strand, counting down.
AGATTTGTATTGAGTTATCAAAGAGTTAGCATCCACATGGGGCAAAGAGACCTGTCAGAAAATTGACTATGGGCTCTGCTAGTTGGCAGGCCAACTAGTATGAAGACTGGTCAGCCCTTGCCGTTTTGCCTTAGGCATGAGGCCAGCAGCACTGGCTGGCCCCTTGGCATGTCAACCACACCATTTGTGGATCCTCTAGCCTAGCCCCCAACCAACAAAAAAATTATAAACTTAAATCAAAAGGTAGATTAGGCAAAGGGAGATATTTATTGAAAGGGAAGCACCAGGTATTTATACTATTTAAACAGGCCTACTGTGCCCACCACTGACCTATCATCTCTTCTGCTGTTTCTTTCAGCCAACTAATCTTTCTCAGCATTATGCTGTGCTACTCTCTTCCCTGGCGTCAACCCTCTCACCTTGTCCTTTACAATGTACAAATTAGTTTCAGCTCATCCTTGGCCTTAAGTTACCAGCAAGCTGTATAAATTACTTGTATAAATAGATATTGAATTAGGATTTGACCTTCAAGTTAATTATAATGCACTGGAATTAGCTTCAGTCACTTAGGTTGACTCAAGACATCTCAGCTTTCTTCTGACACACATTTTGACTTGTTAAAGTAACTGTTCAAACTTCCTTTCTCAGGTGATAATTGATTATAATAAATGCGGTGCTGGAAACAACCTTGGACACCTCAAACTTGTGTTTGTCAGTTTTGCTGACATCAAATAATCAATTCAAGTGGAACATCCTTGGCTACTAGTCACCAGTGATCCTTTTTACTAATTTGGGCCAGAAATGGCTTTGCTCAATCCTAGTTCCAAACTCTGCAAAATACTTGGATTCAGCTCAACCTAATTTGGGGAGCAGCTACCTAGAAATCACATCAAAACCATTAAAAATCAATTAATAAGACGTTCCACCAGAATCAGCCTATTTTATCCCAAATACTAATTAACATTGGAGGATTCCATCTGGTTAAAATTCTGACAGGGTCAAATGCAATTAATAGCAACAAATCATCAGCCTTAATAGTTGACAGTTTCAAACCATTGGTAACAAAGCCAATGGGTGTGTACCTTCAATGAAAAAGTAGCTAATGTCTAATCTTTGGTAACACTCACCAATGGCATCAGGCTATTAGCAAAAGTCACTGACAGCTCTGAACTCTCTTCAGAAGATTTGAACTCTTCTTCCAGTAAATCTAATCTGCTAAATGGATGCCAGAGTGACCAGGACCAGGCAGGTTGGGTGCCCCAAACCCATTCCTGACATCTTAAAGACTGCCCCTACATGGGGTAGCCTTGGGATGTTCCTGTTGCCTTTCAGGTGCGATGCCATTGCTTAAATCATTGGAACTGCAGATAATCTGCAATTTGGGCATCCATGGAAAAACTGACAGCAACTTATATCATCACTGATAATTTAAAAGTTAGTTTAAAGTTAAGTTTGTTTTCATTCCCCCTTGATTGAAGTTTGCCAGGTTAGGTCAAATCTTGAGAGCCCTGATCCCACACTTTCTTAAGCTGTTCCTCAAATTGATCATCTATTTAAGCGGTCATACAACATTGAGATAATTGACAATTGATTTTCTATTATTAAATTCAAAAAATTCTGTTCTCTAAATTCATTTTTTATGACAAAATTCAGACAACCCAATCTGATCCCACTCTTGCCAACAGCCAGACCTACAGGCCCTGATGTTGTGACAGCATGGTTAATTGCCAGGTTTCTATTTACAGTTACTGCCTATTAGCTCTCAGTGATTAATTCTCTCACAGCACTTTTAAGGCGTTCAAGCAGCACCTCTGGCATTTGGGAGACTGTTAGGTGTTTTTGCATCCAGGCTGGCAGGCCAGTCTAAACTTTATCTGCTGCTAGCCTGACATAGTTGAATTTCCATTATTTACTTCCATTTTGCACCCTCCTCATTGAGATGGGCACACCAGTGCTCATCTTCTACCAGATGGACGTGCAGTCAGTAGCCTGACTTATGTTGTTTGCTTAACTGATTGCTAATTTTTTTGTCTTCTCCAAGATGGTTTTGGAGAAATTTTGCTACGGATGCACTGCCCCAGTGCCTTCAACTTATTACTTAGTCCACCCTCACAATGAGATCTCCATGCTTGAAGCCACTGACTTAGCCTTGGTTTTCAATACTATCATCAAATCAGTATCCATATTGGTTACAAGGACCATCGCTGCCCCCACACCCATGTTAGTTTTCTCTAACACATCTGTTGATAAATCATTGGAGGACCAGCCTGGAAAGAAAGTGATCCAAGCCCTTTTCTAAGCCAGTTTTGCTCCTGTCACAAACCTTGCTATTCTCTCTGATCTTGTTGCAATCTCTTCTTTATCAGAAAAAATGACCGCATCTGTAAATAAACAAAAGTACACCTACTTTTTATTACCAATGAAAATTATTGGGGCACACCAGGTGTCTTTTGAAGCTTTAGTTGACATGTGAGAAGTGGGTAACTTCATGAGTCTAGTTGTCCCAGAAGTTTAATCTAGATTTGAGCCTGAGCCAGTGTTGTTGGTTGCATCATTGGCCATCCAACTCTCCTTCAGAGTATAGTGCCCTGAACCTTTCTCAGTCTGCCAGTTTATGCAAAAGGAGTGTCTATAACTCTCCTGTTCTCAGTGTGGAGGTGCACGGTGCACCAGGACAATGCCAGGAAACTAGTCATTATTATGAAAGTTACTAGAGCCCAGCAGAGGTGGCTAGAGCAATAATAACTCAAGAAAAGGAGGGTGATCATATATGTAAATATCCAACCAAAAATGACTCAGTGCACAGAGTGAGAAGGGGTAAGCATCCCATGTTGTAGGGAACCTGGGCAAACCAATGGTGCACAAGGAGATAACCTAATTATATTTAAAATGGAAAGGTTAATGTAGCGTGAGACCACCTCAAAGAGGTCTGTGCATAGAATCATCTGAGATAACATAAATAAAACATAAAAATGGGAAATTTTATTGTGAAAAGTCAACCAACAAGGAATGTTGGTCATGAAAAATTTAAACATCTTGGGGTAATTCTGGGTCTGCTGAAGCGGTCCCAAGCACTGATTCACCAATAGGCAAACGCTTTTGTCCAAATTGGTAGAATAAACCAAAACTGACTTCACTCAAGTAATTGATTGAAGTTGTACACTACCCAAATGCATAAATTTTGTAAAAGGAACGGGTTTCAAACCCCAGTTCCTCAATCAACCAAATTGACCTGTCTTTGTTAATTGAATAGCTCATCTGTTTCAATGCCTGAGCTGATACAAGAGGCTGGGCATTATGCACCTCATTAGTACCAACCTGGGTATATTTGGCTTGTACCCAGCGTTGGTCTAAGGTGTGCTTGAGGTCAGGGAGGACATGAAGTTTCACCTTCTGGACCTCCTGCTACCCAGTATTATTCTTGGGGTCAAAGCCTACTATCAAGATATTTAACCATAACAGTTTATTTTCTATGATCGCTTCTCTGCAATGCTCAACCTCATGTTCCCAGTAATTTTAGGTGTGGGTTGGTGGCGTTGGCAGCATGTAAGAATCCACCTGGAGGCAATTATGCTGTCCTTCTCCAACAATTAGGTGGAGGGCGATTTCCCATTGCTGGACACCCTTATTAAAGCTCATGGCCATGGGTCTATTAAAACCCTCCTTTTCCATGTAGGCATTCCACCATATTTTTTCACTTCTTTGATGGGCTACCAAAGTATTTTTGATTCTGAGCAAGCTTACCGCCTTCCCCCTTATACAGAATTTGACTTAAAATATCAAACAATGGTGAAAGTGGTGAATATAAACTTCCCATTGTACTCACACATGGCAGAGGAGGATGAGGCTCTTAATGCATTGTTGGATGACATACTCAAGAAGGGTTAGTTCAATGAGACATCTCAGTTGCCTCACCCAAAGCCTTTTCCAAAAAGGCAGATGGTTCCCTTTGTCCCTGCTTGGATAATGGCCACCTCATTAATATAACGGTTCATGACTCATACCCACTTCCATTGGAGCAGACTATTGGTCAAGCAATTGCAAAGTCGCATGATTTTTCAAAACTTTGATTTGGTAAACGCCTTTAATCAAATTTGTGTGGCCAAAGACCAGTAATGGCTTATTACTATCTGGATAAAGTGTGGCATATTTAAATTTAGAGTAATGCCTTTCATGCTGAAGAAAGCACCCACAACATTCCAGAGAATGATTGATAGCATGCTTGAGGATCTCAGATTTTCCTGCACAGTCACATATATTGAGGATATTCTAGTACATTCCCCCTCCCCCAAACATCATGCAAAAGATTTGGAGGTGGTGGCTGTCATTCATAAGGATGGGCTGTTTTTCAAGCCGTCAAAATGCAAATTTTACCAGGAAGAGGTTACCTTCTTAGGGAATATTGTCTTAAAGGATGGTTACGCCATTTTGCCCAGTAAACTGGACGCCATCCATGAGTGACCAACTCCAATGACAAAGAAGTAATTAAGAAGATTCTTGGGCACCATCATCTTTCTAAAAAAAATTCTCTCCTGCACTCTCACAGTTGGCCACACCACTGCATCTGCTCACGGGCAAAAATGTACTTTTCTGCTGGATGCCCAAGTGCCAGCAAGTATTTAATTTTTATCAAGAAGGTGTTCTTGTTGCCTCCCATCTTAAGCATGCAGAACCTTCAGAACTCTATATTGTAGCATGCAATGCATCTTCTGCTAAAGTAGGGACTATCTTATTCTAGGAGCACAATGGGTTGGAACATCCAGTTGACTACTTTTCCAACAGGTTTCTTCCACTGAGCAATCCTGGGCCATCTAAGACAAGGTGTTGGCATCCATGGCGTGGGCCTTGACCCACTAGCAATATCTCTTACAGGGTTCTAAGCATAAGTTGACTGTGCAGACTGATCGCCAAGCTCTCCTAAATTTCCGCAAGCCACAGAAGTTGGTGCACCAGCAGGTCCAAACCTACTGGTACTTGTGCAGCTTTAATTTTAAATATGAGTTTGTGAAGGGAGCACTAAATATTCTTTCTGATTTTCTCAGTCACAATCCCGCACTTTGCTCAGCCAATTCAGATGAGGCGGATCTCGTCACAGTCATTCCCCCAACTCAACTCTTGACCATTATTCCTCTCATGGTTGCGACAGCAGACTTAGCTTCAGAGGCGCCTTTGGTGTCATGGGACTTAGCAATGCAGATGGCATATACAAAGTGGGTGGAACTTTTGAAGTTGTCTCTTCTAACTTTTAAGCATTCTTTACATTCTTTGGCTGAGGGGCTAATTCAGTTTAGGTTGCAAGTGTGGGTTCCTCCTCTCCTCTGAGCTGAAGTCATTCAAGCTCATCATGATCTCCCTGCAATTGTCACCCTGAGAACAAAAACTACATCAGTTTAGTGAAGTGTACCTTTAACTGGCCAGGCTTGCTTAAGCATGTTTCAACGTGAATTGCCAACTATGTGACTTATGAATGGGCCAAATCAGACTGATCTGGTAGAAATGGTCTCTTTCACCCCTTTCAGCAGATAGAGGGGCCATGGACGTTGGTCTATGTGGACTTTATTGATGAGCTAATAAGTTCCAAGGGGTTCACAGCAATTATGGTGGTCATAGACCGCTTTGCTAAATTATCCTTGTTTATTTTGCTCTTCACCATTAAATCCAAGGAACCACCCCGCCTATTTGTGAGTCACATGTTTTCTATGTTTGAACTTCTGCAGGAAATTATCAGCAACTGTGGGCCACAATTTATGTTGCAGTTTTAAAACAAGCTTTTGGCAATTTTAAAATTGCACCCTGCCACTCCACTGTGTACCATTCACAGTTGGATGGTCAAACTGAATGGGACAATAAGATCTTGGAACAGTACAGCAGTGCTATGCTGCAGCCACTTAAGATACCTGGGCGGACAACCTTCCCCTCACTCAGCTTTCATATAATAATGAAACTTATGCATCCACAGGCTTCTCCCCATATGAAGTTACCTTAGATAATAACTCTTTCTTTTTGTTTGACCCATGACTTTGCCTGAAGGTACCAGCTGAAGCTGACTATGTCCAGCACATTTGTGCCACGCAGTCCTTGGTTTGGGCGCACTTGACCAAGGCAGTAAGTGATTATAAGTGGTTTGAAGATTCCAAGAAGCTCATAGCACATAAAATAAGGGTAGATTCACACGTTATGCTTGACACACACCACTTATAATTGCATGTTTTCTTGCTTCTATTTGTAAGTTAGTGCTCAGGGCCCCACTTGGTGGAAGAGGCCTTGGGAAATGGTGCATTCCACTTGAAATTTCCAGCCCACTAGAAGCAACATCCTATCTATCATGTTTCTCAGTTTTCTCTGTTCATTGGGGTAATCCCATTAAAACTGGAGCTCATTGTGATCAAGGGTGCAGAGGAAGCTGAAGTTGATGGCATACTGGCTTCCCATTGCTTGTATTGCTCAGTTCAATATTTAGTCACATAAGAAGGCTATCCAACCTACAAAGATAGCTGTTTTGGTGCTCAGGACTGTGATAACTGTTCAGAGTTGGTTGAGGCTTTTCAAGCTATCCACCCCAATGCTCCCCGCCCTCACCTAAAGATTGCTAAGTTAATGGCAATCACATTACCCAAGGCTTATAAGAATGTGGCTCTCACCTAATTTTCTAGTAGTGGCGCTTCCCCTTTTAAAAAAGGGAAGGGTAATAAAGGTCCAGGGGGGTGCTTCCTCCATTTGGATTAAGAGGTGTTCCCTTTCCCATCCAAAAAGGGCCAAAAAGTCCTGTGGTTACCTTCATCTTCTAGGGTGACCTCACCCATGTGGTGGACAAGCAGTGGGTTATAGCTTACCCTTTTAATTTCCCCCCTTAGCCCCAATTCTTACATCCAGAGAACTAATATAACAAATTGAGGTGATATGTATCAAGTTGGTAAAAATTTATCATCCACATGGTGTAAAGGGGCCAAGTGCAATTAAAAGTGATGAATCTTTGGCCTTAATAGTTGACACCATCAAAACAATTGTTAACAAAGTAAACAGGTGTGTACCTTAAGCAGAAAATAGAGTTAACGTTAAATATTCAGTAACACTTGCTAATGGCACTAAGCCATTAGCAAAAGTTGCTGACAGCTTTGAACTATATCTGGAAGAATCAAACATTTTGTCTAGTAAATCTTGCATGGTCAAACAGATGCTAAAGCAATTGGGTTCAGGCAGGTTAGGCGCCCCAAACCAGTTCCTAACCTCTTGGGACCACCCTATGTAGGGTAGCCTTGGGAGGTTTCCATTGCCTTTTGGACACAACAACATCACCCAAATTGTCAGAACCATGGAAAATCTGCAATTTGGGCGTCCATGGATGAACCAACAGTGACTCATCCACTGCCAATAATTTCAAAGTAAGTTAAAATTAAGTACCATTTTTTAACTATCACTCAAAGTTTGCTGGGTTATGTTAAACCTTGAGGGCCCCAATCCTGCGCTTTCCTAAGCTATCACCCAAAAATGATTGTCTATTTAAGTAGTCATAACACATTGAGAAAATTGACACTTGATTTTCTTTTATTAAATTTAATAAAAATTCTCATGCTCCAAATTTATCTTTTTATGATGAAATTCAAACTACCCAAACTAATCACTATACCCAACACCCAGACCCATGGTCTTTGGGGCCACAACAGCCTGGTTTGTTGCCAGGTTGCTATTTACAATTTTGGCCTATTGGCGCTCACTGGTTATTTCTCCCCCAGCACTTTTTAACATCATTCGAGCAGCAACACCTCTGGTATTAGGGCTTGCCTTTTGGGTTTTTTTGCATCCAAACTGGCAGGACCATCTAAATTTTATCTGCCAAAATCATAACACTTATGTGTATTAGGATTATGATGAAAAGTTAACTTATTTAAATAAAATTTTATAGTGCTTTAATTTTTTTGTAGGTAAAATTGAGTATAGAATCCCTTATCTACACCATAATCCTAAATTCAAGCTGCATATATAAAGCAAGTTCATAAACTTAGGCTTGTTGGTCCAAAAGATAAAACTATATAAATCTTTTAGATTTAATTTTTTTATAATATAAATTTATTAAAGCATCTTTTTAACTACTTTCTCATATATTCTAAAAAATTCTAAAAAAGAATGGTTTCTTAGATAAACTACAATTTTAGCAAAGAACATCCATATCAGATTGAAAATTCCTAGCTTTTGTGGTTTAAGAGAAACCTTAATATATAGTCTCTTTAATATATATCACAGATATATTTTTACAATTTTTGTTGCTATAATTGAATTTAAAAAATTTCTTTACATAATTGATATCTCAAAAGCCAAGCTGCATATACATACCAAATTTCATGAATATAGATTTGTTGGTTTTTTAGAATACTCTTTAAATCTTTTTTTCAAATTTAAACCATTTTATAATACTCAATTTATTAAGGCAAGTTCTAAACTGCTTTTTCACATAGTAAAAATACTTAAAATCTTAAAATCAAATGATTATTAGTGGAACTACAATTTTGAACAGAACCTTAATGCTAAATCTCAAATTCCTAGCTTTTGTGGTTTGATAGAAACCTTAATTAATAAATCTTTTATATATTGTAGATAAAAAACTGATTTAGATATATATTGTTGGGATTTTTGCCCATATTTCCAGCTGACTAGATTACCAGGTATTGCTAGGGGATAATTATCTAATGCAAAGTAAATTACATATTGGTTGACCCTGATTTCAGGGTAACTATGTTCAGGGGATTTTAGGTTATTTGACTAGGTCAGATCCATTAGGGATCAATCCAGATGAATGCTTAAGATCTTATTGGGCAGAGTTGCTGACAAAATAGGGGCATCTGATAGTTGATTAACTATTAGGTGTATCAATTGGGATTGGTCAGGTTTTATCACTGACCAATTGGGAATTTAAGGATTAAGTTGCAAGGCAAGTGATGCCACCTGCAACTAGCAATTCAATCAGTTGGTTCATGAATTGCCTTAATGGGTAATAAGTTCCATTACCTAAGCAAGTTGCTTGCCAAATATGGTTAGTTTGCTTAGATCAAGAGAAAAACTTTAGGGGCATCTTTCCAACTCTTTCCATTTTAGGCCTTGAGGATGTCCAATGATGGAATCCTAGACAAAATAGGGAAGACCATCACTGCTGAGATAGGGATGGATAATTCAATGGCAATGGCTTCCATTTCATCAAGGAGGTGCCAACTGAGGGTTGGGCACCAAATTCCACAATATAAATTTCCTAAAAAATTCACTAATAAAGAATCATCATCAATTACCAGATCAATTACCAGTTAGTATATTAGTATAATTTATCAGAATCCATTTCAAGTTCTATTCTTTCTCAAGGAAATTATTGCTGTGTGCTTTCATTGGGAGACTCTTTAGGATAAAGAGTAAGGATCTGAGCGTGGATCCAGAGAAGAAGCTTAATCAAATCAGGAATTGCTGCCAACTGTATGTCACAGGGAAACTGTAACCAGGGATCTGAGCGTAGATCAAGTTAGGCAGTACCAGGGAATGAATCCTTTATTCAGGACATCATAAGTTTAACAAGAGGAAATACTGGCCAAGCGTTGACCAATTTCTAGTACTTCAATTCAACTATGGATAATAGTCGCCATACTATTATCAACAATTATATTTCACTATCAAACAACATGGAGAATTGCACAACAACCCAAACCTGTGAAATTAATATAATTATAGAGGTTATTAATTGAGATCAATCAGAAAACCTATAAATCTAACAATTGTTGCTCACTACAAAGGTGTAGTTGATTAGAAGATAATAGAATGAGATGTTATATAAAGACAAAATAAGAAAACTATAAATGAAGTTGGCAACTGTTAACCAGAACACCCTTAACCTAAAAGGATCATTAAGAATTTGCAGCCTTGGAGGAGAAAGTCGTCAAAATGGAGGAAGGGGTTGATAATGTCATGAGTTTCATAAATGAGTTATATGGAAAAGTAACGTCATTGAAGAAGAAAGAAGGGGACTTAGTTTGAGAAGTCTTATTTCTGAAAATGGAGCGAGAAGCAGATCGCGTTCATTTGAAAGCATTCAGCACAGATAATGAGCAGCTAATTAAACAGGTCAAGGAGTTGAAGACCTACAAATGTAAATATGAGCCATATGTGGTGACCAACTCTGAGGAAAGAACTCCCCATATGCTAATTGGAAAGATGACTACCCCAAGAAACATGCCACCCGCTTTTACTGCTATAAAGGAGAGAACACATGAAATTACTAGCCAAGTAGCCAAACCAAGAGAGGTTGCTAGAGAAACCTTAGATGAGTTTAAAGCGGCACCAAAATTGCCAACTTTCCATCGGGATAATGCCCAGAATTTTTCCAATTATTTGATATGACAATGTATGGATATGGCGATCATCAAAAGGCATTAATAGCGATGAATTGCCTAAATGCTGATTGTAAAAACCTAGTGTTGCTCCATCTAGAGGGGGACAGCTAGTCATATGCAGAGGCCAAAGCCATTATGAAGGAATTTGGAAGCCTGACGCACATGTCAAAGTACAAATAAGATTTTATGGGCTTTCATTACATAAAGATGAATCTTTAGCAAGTGTCATGGAAATGGCAGAAGAAGTTTAGACCAGCCTGCCAGTTGGGATGCTTGAGCACCCAAAAGGCAAGCCGGAATGCCAGGGGCATTGCCAACCATGTGAGTTGATATGGAGCCAGGAAGTTTGATACAACAAAGTGGTGACATAGCAGCAAGGTAAGGAGTACTAATTGAGCCTAATTGGCAACAGAGGGAGCCATGGTGACCAAAAGAATTTGTAATGCCCACCCAAAATGTGGGGTGATGGACCAACAGAGAAATGCCATCAGGGATGCAGCAAAAGGGGAAAAATAAACAAAATAAAAATTTCTTTTTGGTAAAATTTTATTGGGTAAGGAAAGTAAGAAAATTGACCAACAATTTTCTCAGTGCCATGCAACTGATTAAATAGTGGTTGGTTGAATAGTGACATTGATGTGGGCAGGATCCACAAATTTAGCCTAACTGACAAGTTGGATAGTAGTGGGGGGTTTATTCTTTGGGAACTGACATCACAAAATTTGGTGGCAGGCTGAGACTCTGTCAGTTCAACCTCAAACGTCTGAACCAGGGGTCAATTACATTTCCAATGGTTAGCATGATGGCGTTTGGCCCGACGAGTGACAGGAATCCCCCAAGGCCATCCCATATAGGGATGGGACCCTTTGGTTGGGAACAGGTTTGGGATGGCCAACCTGCCCGCGTTTGGTTGGGAATGGGCTCAGGACAGCCAACCCACCCGCATTTTGTCATTTAACCATTTGTTTGGTCGATAATAGCTCATCAGGCATAACGCCAAATTACTATCAGAAGGCTTTGAACTCTCATTGATGTTGCCCGATATTTGTTCTACTGATTTCAGAATCAAATTGGAACCATCAGGAGATCTGGATGATATCTCATTCTTTATACTTTTACAGCCATTTGAATTTCAACCATCAGCCCAATTGCTGCCCAAATTAGATCCTATTAATTTCAGTTCAATAATCTTGGCACAGATTTCACTAATTCCCCACAACAGTTCTGCTGAGGTTAGTGAGGGAATTGGGAGTGGGATCCAAAGCGGATGGGCTATCACCCATCGCTCATCAACTATGTGGGTGAGATCACCCTGGGTGATGAGGGGTACTGCCATCCTTTTCAGTGTTTTCTTATCTGGGAATGGAAAGATAGCTCAATTGAGAGCCAAAGGACAATCCCCGAGACTTAAAGCAAGCTTCACCAATCATTTTAACCAGAAATCCTAAATCCTGGTTGTAGCAAAAGGGCTGGATGATCTCAATGCCTTAATTGTGCTACAAGCAGCCCTTTGGCCCTACTGTGATTTGCATTGGATGATGTCTTCTATGTTCACAATGAAAATACCACCTCTCAGATGTTAGACAATTTGAAAATCTTGGGAGCTACCTTTGAGGCCCCAAATAGAAGTTTCAAATCAAACCCAGTATGAAATTCAAATACCACAAATTTGAATGAGGGTGCTAAGGAGATGAATAATTGAACCATGCTGGGGAATAAGCCCAAAGACTTTAAACAGATTAATAAGAATAAAGTCTGTTACCAGTGTGGAGAGAAAGGGACATCTACTGTACATTGTAAAAAAGACAAGGATCAAATCAATGTGGTCCAAGTGAAATCGTCTGAAACCACAAAGGAGTCTAGAAAAAGGGCCCACAGCC